>JAECZO010000036.1:125000-228238 GCA_019188245.1 Novymonas esmeraldas | reverse complement strand
CTCGGAACTTTTGTGCCACGCCATGTTCCAGATCAGAGAGGCTGCGCCGTACCGCACGTATGTCGTCGTCGTGTCGCGTTGAGGTGTCCATCAGGGCTGTTGCCTTGAAATCGGTGCTTCCCAGTTTATCCGCAAGCTGTCTCACCTGAGCGCGCAGGTCCGTGAGGTCCGCCAATCCTGCGCCTAGACGTGCGACCTCGCTCACCAATCGGAGGTGCGCATCCGCCCCCTCTCTGGAATCCGCCGGCGTCACGTTTGCGGACAGCTCCCGGAGCACCGTCTCCATGTTGGACGTCTTCGCTACCGAGGCTTCCAAGGTGTCGATGCGTGTCAGTGCGCGCTCAGGCCTGCTGCTTAATTCAATCGATCGCTTTTCATCTTTGTTGGGCAGCGTCACGGACATGTGTCGTGAATGCCACCGGGGACTATCCCCAGGTTCGCCCATCGAAAAGCCCTTGGATGGCACCGTGCTGCGGCGAGGTGGGTGGCGGAAGGCGGGGGGCGGAGGGTGCCGTGTCGAGGGCCCTTGGTGCATCCAGGGGAGGGGGTGCGTTTGCTTGCTTCTTGGCGCTGGGAGATCCTGTCTCCGTTCCCGTGGCGATATTTGGCGGCGGCCGCGGTGTGTGTGTATGGTGTGGGTTTGTGCCAAAGATTGCGAATCGGCGGGTGTGCTCGGACGCTAAATGACTGGATCCAGTCTTCCACACTCGCTTTTCGCATTTCGGAGCGGGGCATCTCGGACAGTCGGCTGTGTTCCTCCGAGGCCGGATGCAGCCGTGCCACGGCAGTTCCCCAGCCGTCACACAGGTACGGCGTCCAGTATGGCCGAAAGCGTGATCTTCCTCCGCGGGAGACATGCTCCAGTGTTGCTTGGGCTATCGTTTCTCGCCTGAAAGGTGCTGGGATGGTCGCCGGTCCAAAAGGGTGGCGCGGTCTTCTGCCTGTGGGTAGAGTGGTGTGGGTTGTGAGGGGGGTAGGAAAGGGGCGGGTTGTGTGTTTGTGGGGTTGGGCTCTCTCTCTCTTTTGTCATGGTGGGCTGCAATGGTTGCCGCTGCGGCTTTTTTTTTTTTGTTGGGTTTCGGGGTGTGTTGTTGAAGCGGGCGTGTCACTTTTTCTTTTTCGCGGCGTGTCCGACGAGCCGGTTCACAAGGTCGCCGTACGAGCCGCGGCTGCGCTGTTCGCGTGTCGGCCTGTCAGCCCGCGCGTCGTGAGAGACCTGGCGCGGAGAGGGGCGGGGTACGCTGGACGCCGGCTGTGCCGCGACGGCGGCCTCCAGGTAGCGAGTGTACGAGTCGGGACACGAGCTGGACAGGGGCGCCACGCCACATGTGAGAAGAATCGTCTTCCCGACGCAGCAGCCGAGCCGCGAGAGAATGGCGATGAAGGCGACGCAGAGGGCGATGGTGTCGATGCGGCTGGCCGCCAACTCAGCTGTGCAGTGCTCCACGGCCGTGACGAGCGCGCGGTGCGCCGTTATCAGTGCAGCGGACCGTCGCTTCTCGCCGCGCCGTGGTGACTTGGCAGCGGTGCCGCCATAGCACTTCTTCGCCAATTGCACGGCGTAGCGAGAGCGGCGAAAGAAAGAATGGTGCCGGTAGACGCTGATGCGCCGGTTGGCCTCCGCGAGGCGCGTGAGCAGCGCGCACTCCCGTCGCGCCACCTCAGCCACGCTCTTCTCGGCCCGCCGCGGATCGCTCATATCTGCGCTAGGTTTGATGTGGTTTGTGAGTTGCGTGACCAAGGGAGGGAGGACGAGGGAATGCAGCGCCGGCGAAGAGTGAAAAGTGGTTCATAGCATCCGGTGTTCATGACACTTGACGCTCGCTGCGGACGCGCCGCAAAAATCAAGCGAGCAAACGGTGCGTGTTCAGCGGGTTGTCAGTATGTGTGGATGAGCAGCACCTCGCGTGCGGGAAAAACAAAACACACCAAAAAAAACCGGCGGTGTGTGGAGGCACGTAAGCACCGAATTTGCAACACGTTGGGGAGACGAGATTGCCAACGCGCATCTTGCCCATTCTACCTACGTCTCCGTGCGGTGCTACGGCCGCCGCGCCGCCGCGGCGGTCACGGGCTCGGTGATGAGGCGGACACTTGTCTGTGTGGCGAGCCATTCGGTGACCTCTTTGAGGCCGGTCCACGGCTCGTCGGCAGCGGACGCGAGCACAAGGTCGAGTGCCGTGAACGGCGCCGCCGCGCTGCGTTGGCGGCGCATCAGCGTCGTCAGCACGCGCAGCCGCTCCGCGGGTGATTCGGCGATGGAGGTGTGTGAGAGACTCACCCAGGACAGACCGACGGACACCTGCTCGACGAGCGTGACGACCGGCAGCAGCGGGAGCCGGTTGCCGGAGAGATCCAGTGACTCCAGGAGCGGTGCGCAGTGCGACCGGAGCGCTTTGCACAGGAAGAGAAAGCTGCCGTCTCCACCCTTGGCGCGGTTCTTCTCCACCACGTTGGAGCTGAGGGCGAAGTGGCGGAGCGACAGCGGGGCACCGCGCTCCAACGCCGTCGCGAGCTGGCCGACGCACTCGTCTGTTAGATTGCAGCTGGAGAGGTCCAGCCGTGCGAGCACCGGTGCGCAGGCAGCGAAGTTTGCCTTGGCGAGCTGACCGCGCAGATCCACTCCGGCGCACACGAGCGACGACACTGACGGCGCAAAGGGGACTTGGCAGATGCGCTTGAAGGAGCCGGTGGCGAGGTTCACGTGGGCGACGTCGACCAGCCGCCACAGCTTCTTCTTGTCCGTCACCGCGCGCAGCACGCGTTGGGCGGTGCCGGCGCTGAGAGTGGCGCGGCACACACTGAGCGAGTCCAGCGACTCGTAGGCGGCAAGGAGACGCGACACGTCTTCCTCGTCCTCGGTGAACTTGTGACCGCCAAGGAAGAGATCGGTCACGCAGCTGCGGAAGGCGGGACTGGCTGTCGCCAGCAGCGCAAAGCACTTGGATGTGAGCTGGTTGACGGACAGGTCCAGAGCGAAGCGTGATCGCGACGCGAAGGCGGACAGCGAGCCGGAAAACTCCGCCAGGTGCGGCGTGTCTTGCCAGTTGCACGCGGAGACATTGAGATGGGTGAGGGACGCCGACGCGGCTGCCGCTTCGCCAACGGCGGCCCAATGCGTCGCCATGGTTGTCCCTCGCAGCGAGAAGTGCGACAGGCGCGTCGCGGACCGCACGTACGCCGCGATGCCGGCGAGGCTGCCGACGTGGCAGTTCTCCAGCGCCACGCTCGTCAGGCAGTCGTAGTGGCGGAGACACACCGCCAGGCTCTGAAAGGAGAGCGGATTCAGCGCGCAGTTGACGAGCTGCAGCTCCGACCATGGGCAGCGGTGGGTGTTCGCGCTCTGCATCAGATAGCCAAGCTCGCCGACGATCTCACGCGCGTCGTTGCTGTTGTCCACGTTCTCGAAGCGGATGCTGCGCGCGCGGGTGTGGTGTAGCAGACAGCGCAGCCCGCGGTACCGGTCGCGCATGTCGTTTGCCGTGGAGTAGTAGCCGCGCACTACGAGGTCCACGCCAGATCCGGCGCAGGCCGTGGAGTGCGCGAGACAGAAGCACAGCTCGTCGCGACAGCTTTCGACCGTCACGATGCGGTGCCGGCCGATGTGAACGCAGCGATGCGCAAATGGAATGCCGGGCGCCGCGCAAGCGCCGGAGAGGCAGCACGGCTCCCATACCCTCCTCGGCAGATGGGCCTGCACCGTGGGCAGGGCTACTCGAAAGAGCGCCGCCGCCACACTCGCTGGCATGCCGGCACCATTGGCTGGAGCCCCTTTCACGATGGCGTCCGTGAGCAGCTTCTTCCAGAGCTCAAACTTGAACCCGGCATCATTTGTCAGCTGCGTGGATTGCATCTCCGCTCCAATGACACCACAGTCGGCCGCTCTCTCCCACCCTCCCCTTCCGCCCTCCGGCAGATGAAGGCAGCCGCAGACGAGGACGAGAGACAAACAAACAGAGACAGAGAGGAAGGAGGAAGGAGGGAGGGAAGAAGAAGTAGCAGGGAGGAGAGGAAACACACACACACACACACACACAGGTACACGCACCGCGCGAGAGTCTTCGCTGAAACGCGGACGACACGTGGTGGGCGACAAGGAGCGCGCTCTCTTCGCACCCACTCGGGAAAGAGGTAGGTTGTGTGGCGGACGGTCTAGCTGCGTTGCTCGGAGAGTCGAGGCACGTCTTCCCCCTTCCTCCTGCGCCGTGCCGGCAACGGTGACAGTCCTAGCGACACTGCAGCAGCGTTGCCTACATCAGGGACGTTCCAAGGAGCAGGTGCGCGAGCAGGGTGCGGCGGCACGCTTCTTGGGGGGGGGGGGGGGATGCACAGGGCAGAGCACGACACCGACCGATAGCAACAAGGACACTCACCTACACACGTGCGTCACACAGACGCACCAAACTCAGCTGCCTCCCGCACCGCTCTCCAGCCTCGGCTCCACGGGAAGAAGGCGTGTTACGCTCTTCTGGCACTTGCACTGGTAGCGCTCCACCAGGATCGTCATGTCCTGCAGGAGGACGAGGCAGAGACCCGAGTAGAGCTGCACGGCGATGTGCTGCAGCAGGTCCAGGATCGACTGGATAGCCGGCGGCACCGGCGACACACCTTTGGCCGCCTGTGCGAAGTAGATGTGCCAGCGCTCGAACAGCTGCCCCTGGTCCAACGCGCTCGAGACCCAGTTCAGACACACGTCATAGTTCGACTCTTGGTGTGTCCACGACTTGGCCTTCTTCGCCAGTGCGCCCCACACGCTCTTCTTCTGCGGCTTCGCATCCTTCACCCTGCCAATCTCGCTGTCCAGTGTGGTGCGCAGGTCGCGCTCGATATCGACGAACTTGCGCAGGTGCTTCTCCGTCTTGTCCATGTCGCCCAGCGTCGTCATCGACCGCAGCGGCTCCATCGCGCTGCACAGCGCTGACGTGTAGCGTATCTTCGCCCCGACAAACCGCAGCGACGCGCCACCGCCGTCCTGCATCCACACCTCTCGAGACACGTACAGGCTCGGGGTGAAGAAGGCACCCTGTTGGATCGAGCGCTCCAGCACTCGCATGAGCCAAAAGACGCGCGAGAACGGCGCGCGCGGCACCCGGTAGTCCTCGATCGGGATCGGGGCGGGAACAAACTGAATCGTGAAGGAGGGGAAGAAGCTCGTCTGATCGCGGGCCCAGCGAGACCGGCGCAGCATGTCGATCTTGCGTCGCACCTCCTCCGTGTTGCGCTTCACCGTCTCTGCGAGGTCTGGCGGCAGCACCTCGGCCACAGCATCGAGCCGCGTGACGGCCGCGATGTACATCTCCACTGCGTCCTCAACCTCACCGGAGAAGTCGAGTGCTGTCGCTTGCTGGAGCACGGCCAGCGCCTCCATCAGCGCCTCCACACTCGTCTCCATGGATTTTTGTTGACCACAAGGCGCCCCGTCGAAGCGTCGTGCGTCTGCGAGCGTGGCGTGACCGGCGAAGCAGATACAGGCAACGGGGGTGCGCCACCCGGACCGGTGCACAAGCACAAAAGAGCACAAAAGTACGCACGCTTTTGCGCGCACGTGCAACAGAAGAGACCGAGCGCAGGTGAGTATGTATGTGTATGTGTATGTGTGTGTATTTGCTACCCCGTGTGTGGTGGGGGCTCGACGAGCTTCCAGCTGTGAGGGATGCGGGGGTGGGGGTGGTGGGAAGTGAAGGCGAGGAGAGGGAGGGAGAGAGAGGAGAATGCAAGACAAGCCCCCAGAAGCGTAGCGGGTGCGCGACGGCCAACATGGGCGCATCGCTTCGCACGGTGCCATGGGGTGTGGCGCCGTGATGGACGAGAGGCGCTGCCCCGTCGGCAGCGTGCGTCCCGGTCCCCGTGTGCACCTTCAGTGACACAGGAAGAGCAGGGCGAACGCCATCTCCCGGCCCACGCCTCGGCGTGCGTGAAGGGAACGTGGTGAATGAAAAGTAACTCAGTAAGAAAAGACAGTGAAAGAAGAAAACGAAAAAGACCCCTACGACCAAACTGCAGTGCATCTTCGCACCGGCCCGCCGGTGTGCACACGTACAGGCGCACGTCGGAGCACCGGCGGCGGCGGCGGCGGCCTGCGCTGCGCGGCGGCGAGGAAAGTCACCTCAGCTTCTCAGCGCAGACGGCGGGCCTCACGCTCCGTTTCCATGAGGGAGAGCATGTCGTTCTCCTTGCACGGGCCCTTCACGTTGCGCACGATGGTGCGGTTGTAGTCCGGGGAGCCAGCCTCGGCCATCAGACGCACGCGCACCTGGGTCACGTTGCCGCGAGAGCCGGTGCGGCCCAGAACCTTGATGATCAGACCAACCTGGGCCTGGTCCGTGCCCTGGGCCACGACCTCCTCGGTCTTCTTGTTGTCCTTCTTCGAGTCAGCCATGGTGTTCTACAGTGCAGCTGGCTTGTGGGCAGGCGTGAGTGGTGTAGTAGTTGCCGTGGTGGATGTCACCCGCGTGCACCAAATGGATGCGGTGGTGATGGGCGAGGGAGGAGGACGAAGAGGAGGAGGAGGAGAGAGGGAACGTGTGGGATCGGTGGAAGAGTCGGTGAGGGTGTGCGTGGAGCCGCAGGACATGAGCTGCGTGGGGTTCAGACGTGCCTTGTGTGAGCGTCTCTGCCGTGTGTGGAACGCGGCGGGGACGGCGAGGCGGCGCGGGCGAGGCGGCATTGGCAGATTGGACGAGCACACCGTGGGACATACATGTAGGAGAGAGAGAGAGCGTGCAAACACAATTCCGTGCACCTGCGGTTGGCGAGGTGCACGTCGCACCGTTCGACAGGGCGACATCGGACACGACGACGAGAGGGCAAAGAGAAAGAGAAAAAAAAAAATGTACGGGCAGCCGCCCTCTCCTCCACCACACCCCCACCACCCGCTGCACTGGCACGTCCCTTCAAAAAGTCAAAGGGGCGGCCGCTGTCTCGTCTTCTCCCTCCATCCTTGGACAGGCGTGGCGGTCTACCCCTGCAGTGATTGGAGGAGCTGGTCCACTAGGGCCTGACGGTGTGCTGCATCCATGCCTAGCGCGCAACGTGCGATGTCGTTCGCGCCAGGGCACTTCACTTCGCGGAAGAGGTACGTGCGTAGGTAGCAGTAGGTGAAGAGGCCCATGAGGCCCTGGCAGTCCATGCGGTCTGTCATGCCACCGTGGCCGGGGATGAGGTCGCCGAAGTCCTTCAGTTTGAAGGCGCGCTTCAGCCCGCTCGCGAAGAAGCCGCCGAAGGGGGCCAGCAGCGAGGCGAAGGTGCCCAGAACAATGGCGTGCTTCTGCGCTGGCGAGACGAGGAGGGTGGAGAGCCTGCCTCCTGAAACTTGCTGCATCCACAGAGGGAGGGCAACCTCCTCCTGGAGGAAGACGGGGTCACGCTTGCAGCGGGTGTTGACGGCGTTGGTGAAGCCCACCGCGGGGCAGTACATCTGCGGGAAGTGACTGAGGAAGCCACAAAACCAAAAGGCCCAGACAACGGTGAAGACGAACGCGCCGAGGAACCCCTCCACCGTCTTCTTGGGGGACAGGGAGAGGAGCTTCGTCCGCCCGAAGCACTTGCCGAAGATGTACGCCCAGATGTCGTTGTTCACGACGCAGCTCACCGGCAGCAGAAACCAAATCATACCACGCACCATGTTGCGCATCTCCCCGGCAAACTGCACCTGAGAGAACATCAGCATCATGGCCGTCCACGTGAATTGGATGAACTGATAGCGGTACATGCCCTTGCGCAGACTCAGCACGAAGATGACCAGCCCCAGCATCACACCACAAAAGGAGAGAAAGGGGAGCAACTGGTACACCGTGTCGAACCACGAAAAGGTGTTCTGCAGCGGCTCTCGATTGCAGAAGAGCCCAACGAAGATGTAGCACACAACGAAGAAGTACCACTTGATAAACTGCACCGACGGCAGCTGGCGCTCCTTGCGCGCGCGTTGGTTGATGCGGGTTACCTCGTAGAACATGGTGCTCTCAATCACCAAGAGCAAGAAGAGTCCGAAGCGGATGCCGACGGAGATCCATCCAAGAAACACGTACGCCATGAGAATCGTGAAAACGGTGCGGTTGATGACATCTGTGTACCCCACCTTCTTGCCCCCTGCTGCCGCTGCAGCAGTGGCAGTTGTGGTGGCGGCATTGCTGCCCTCGCCGCTGCTGCTGACGGTGCCGGCACCGCCCAGACCGTGTACGCTGTCCAGTTCCTTCGCCGACGTCCGCCTGCCCGCGGCCAGCGCCGCGTCACCACCGGTGGGGATGAGAGGCGACAGAACGACCCGCTCCTTCTTTTCCTTTGGTGGCATTCTCCACACCACGTTTCTGCGCCAGCCGGCGTGTGTGGCGATGCTGTGCAGAGGAGTGTAGGACGAAGCAGCGCGAAGACCTACGTGTCTTCTGCTTCTCTCAGGTGTCCTGCAGTGTGTGCTGAAACTCCGTAACAAAGACGAAAAAAAAAAAAAAGAACTCGCCGTCGCTGTCACGAGAGGCTGCTGACGAGGAAGACGTGCAAAACTAGGTCGGCTCACAGACACCCCATCACCTCCACACGACGGGTCAGTGGCCAACGCGCGGCGGTGGTGTTGAGGAGGCGAGGAAAGGGACAATGTTTGAGCGAAGGTACAACAGACAGATGAGGACGAGTGAGTGAGTGAGTGGAGGAGGGGGGTTTCAGCCGCGATGCGACACACACCGGCCACGTCGCGCTTCTCCTCTTCCTATGCCGCGCAGTTGGTGCCTGCTGCAGCGCACACTGAGGAGAGCGCGAAGCGACGACCGTGCTGGTGGGAGGAGGAGGAGGGTAGGGTAGTGTGAGATGATGGGGGAAAGGCCACTAGATGTTCTTTTTTTTTTTTTTTTGGTCATGTTCCTGTATTGCGGCGTCCTCGGCTCCCATTCATATTTAACGTGTTGAACAACAGATACGTGCACATACATTAATGCACACGCACCCAACATCCGAATCTCTGTTGGGAACGCCGCTGCGGATGACGATCCAAACGCCATCGCCGTCGCAACGCATCAGAAATGACGTGTCTCTTCTTCACTCTTCCCCCTTTCCACTGCGATGACGGTGTAACGTCGTCTGTACATTGTGCACGGCGGTGAGGGAGACGGCGGGGGGAGGGGAGGGGAGAGGAGGGGAGAGGAGGGGAGTCAGTGTGGGTGACACGGTCACGTAGACAGAGAGAGAGAGCGAGCGAGCAAGAGAAGGAGACGCGTGTTGATGCGCTTTGGACCGGGACGTGGGTGAGGGGAAGTGAGGGGAAGTGAGGAAAGAGGAAGAGGGCGGTCGTGCCCATGCTGTCAGAAAAAAAAAAAAAAGGACAGACGGCAGGGCGAGCAGGAGACGTGGTGGCGGCGTCTTATGCGCTGACGGAAGCCCAGATGACTCCGCACTGAAAACACGGGGGACATCCACCGCACTCACACGTCGACCATCACACCCTCTTCGCTCCCATCCACTCGACCGCCGCACCACACGTCCCCTCGCCAGTCTAATTTGGACAGACTTTCTTTTCCTTCGACTGTTGGCGTGTGTGTGTGTATGTGTGTTGGGAGGGGGGCACGGAAGGCGCTAGCTACCTGTCCTCTCGACGTACACACACATACACACACACACATGCGCACGCGAATACTTGCACAGACACAGACAAACGGAGTGAAAGGCGAGGAGGAACAACAGAGAGGTGAGCAACGGAGGAAAAGGAAAAAAAAAGGACAAATAGAAACACACACAAACACACAAAACACACAGAGGAAAGGCTCGAGCTACTGCGGGCTCGCTATGCGTTCGCACATATACACGCACGCGTCCACGTGCACACACACATACACCCACACATGCGGCCATTCCGAAGATTGAGGACAAGACTGCGAGGAGGTGACGGTGTGGACAGACGATAGTGCGAGATACATGTGGTTGAACAGCACGGCAACTACAAAAAAGAAAAAGAAAAAAAGGGGGAAGGGTGATGCTGTTCGTAGCTGCAGTGCCGAGTGGAAGTGGGGGCAGGAGGCGTCAGTGAAGTGCGCGTGTGCGTGCGCCGCTGCGGCACGCGGGCTCTTGTCCCGGTGGAGATGGCGAGCCGACACGCATACACAGGCACACACGCAGACGCACAGACACCGCCGGCCTGTCTTGGAGGGTGTGCGGCACTGTCATGTCTCGAGGGCGAATTACGGAGACGTAGATTTGGCGGTGCGGAGTCGGGATCGGGTGATAGCGTGCTTGTGTGCGTGCGCGTGTGTGTGTCCAGGCGAGAGAAGAAGATGTACAGGTGCACGTGTGCACGCGACCGCTTGTCTAGGTGAGCAAAACACACACACATACACGCACACACACACACACAGCAGATTTCCACCTCGCACCCTCTCGCACACACACACACACACACACACGTGTCCCTTCATGAGAAACTTGTACAATGAAGGAGACAGAAAGGTGGGGGGGATGAAGAAAAACGAAGGCAAAGGGTGATCTCATCAATGACCGTAACACAGACGGCAACTACGAATTTTCTCCTCTGCCTTGAAGCGCCTGTGAAGCTGCTTCAAAGATGCTTGACGAAGCACGCACGTGTGTACGCGTGCATGTGTCTGTCTCTCTCTCTGTGCATGTGTGCCCATACGCTCGACGTGAGTACGAGGGGTACATGCAGGAACAGAAAAGAACGTTGGAGTCTTCGCCAAAAGCAGAATGAGAGGAGTGGGTGCGGCGAGACAGAAAAAAAAAAACCCACACAGACAGACAGACAGACATGCACACAGACACACATACGTGTACGCGTGCACACGCCGAGTAGTATGACGAGGTGACAAGAGGATGCACACACACTCACGCAAGACGAACACTCATACACACTCACCAACCCGGTGAAAAAGTAAAAAGAAAAACCGAAAAAAAAGAGCACACAAACGCACACACACACACACGCGCACACATAGAAACGCACACGTGCAGTCAAAGGCACCAAGAGAGATCGAGAGCGAAAGGTGAGACAGGGATAAACTGTTCTCAAAAAAAAAAAAAAACAAAAACAAAACAAAACTCAAAGTCACATACTGCCACACACAGTTGCATCCACGCAAAATACACCGCCAACGAGAACCTTCGACACCGGAAACACACACACACACACACACAACAGCAACACCAGGGGCAACAAAGGCGTGATCAAGGAGGGGAAGAGGGGGGGGGGAAGAGGGTCAATGAGTGCTCAGAGCTGTGAGAGAGCCGCACGCCAACGAAGAAGTGCATACGTAGACTCGAAAAGAACGCGCCGCACAGTTCGAAAAAGAACAACAACAACAACAAAAAATGACTACCAGCACTACAACAGAAAGAGCACCGTTTCACTACCAAAAAAAAAAAAAGGTCACTTACGCGTGTGAAACCCACTCCTACGCAGACAGAGGAAGAGTGTGGAGGAGCACACCAACAACCTTCACAACAGTAACCCCGACTGCTTAATCACCATTACTGTCAAGAGGGAAAATCGCACGAGAGAGAGAGAGATACACAGAAAGAACATAGAAAACGAGCACAGATATCAGAAGAAAAAAAAAAACGAGAAGAACATCACGCCTACGCAGGTACACAGAGACACATAAAAAACACATATGCACCTAAAAAAAAAAGCGCCAATAAGCTCTCACCACCGATGCGGCCAGATGAGGAGGGAGATGGGAGGAATGTGAAAGAGCTGAGGTGGGTGGGTGAGGGATAAAAATGAAGGAGAAAAGGGAGAGAGAGAAAGGAAATGCACAGTCGTTTTCGTTTTCGTTTCTTTTTTTTTTTCTCTCTTTGTCCATGTTTTTTGTTTTGTTCTTTTTTAAAGGTGGCGGTGTCCTTGTGCATTTTGCTTTCTTTCCTCTGCCCTGGTCACGTGGGAGCTCCCATGTTGGCGACGTGCGGGATGCCTCCTGTGATGTCCGCGTCCCCCTCCTCCTCCTCTTGTCCAGCTTTTTTTTTTTTTTTCCGTTGCACGTCAAGTGCGGCCTCCCTCCTCCAAACGCACACACACACATGCATCGTGTTACGAACATACCACCTCGATCGGACCTGTTGCATTCGCCGCACCCCGCTTCTCGTGCGTCACCTCTTCACACACACACACACATACACTAGTCGCTGAAAAAAAAAAAGAAACTAGTAGTGCGGCATTTCTTTTGGTCTGCACGTGACTACGCAGTGTCCACACACACAGGCACACATACACACACACACACACAAAGATAAACACAAAGACACACGTGGCGGCGAAAGTAAGGGAGAAGGAAAGCAGATGTGACTCAGCCATTCCAGGCTTCAGGGATTTGCCCAGGCTGTTTTTTTTTTTTTTTGGAGAAAAAGGAGGAAGAAAAAAAAAAAAGGAAGCGGTGCGCCGGTCGAATCGGATTGATGGTGTGTGTGTGTGTGTGTGTGTGTGTGTCCATACACCTGTGTGAGGATGAGTCCTCTGCGTAGGAGGAGGAGGAAGGGGATCGAGAGGAGAGTGATCACTGTATGTAGTCTTGGCGAGGAAGACCGACCAGGGAAACGCGCACGGCAGCGAGAAAAGGGAAGACAACGAGAGGGACAAGGAGAACGCGAAAGGAGAGAGAGAGGAGGAATGGTGAAAAGACCGAGTGGACGAGGCAACGGCACACATGCGCACACACACACACACACACAGACACAGACACAGACATACGCACAGCCACAGAAACACACATATCACACGCACGTTGCCCTTCTTTTCTTGCGGTGCTGTATTGATTGCATATACAAGAGAGAGAGAGAAGATGACAAAGAAACAAGCTGCCGAGCACAGGGGCGACAGAGTGGGGGGTGGAGAAGGAGAGGCAAAGGAAGAAACAAAAAAGCTGATGTGGCGGAAAAAAAAAAAAAGGACACATAGACACACACAGAGGAAGAAAAAGTACACGAAAATGCGAGGCGCTGCGGGAGGGCGCAGCGCAGGGAGAGCGAGTGTGTCTGCGCACTGCGAAGGAGGGAGGGAAGGGGAAGTGAAGGAAGAGCGAGACAAGGCGGGCTGGCACGGGGGGGGGGGAGGGGATAGACAAGACTTCGCGTGACTTCCATCGCGCCATCCCGCCTCCCCCCCAGTACCCTTCCAGCGATCACACCCAACCTCCCCTAACACACATACACATACACACACACACACACAAACCCATCACACTAGCCCGCTCTGTCATGCTCTTTCCTCTCTCCTTTTTTTTTTTCTTTCCTCCATGTCGTCCTCCACTTTAAAGGCCGCAGCGGCGCTTCAGCTCCTTCTTCATCATCCGCGTCTCTGTGTTGTCGCCGGTCGTCAAGATAGACGAGTTTTCGACGGCGCGGCGGCCAAGGTAGTGAATTGTCTCCCGCACAGGACCATACGGGACGTACTTGTAGACGTGAAAACCGGCGCGGGCGAGCGGCACCGTCAGGTTGTCGCGCATGCCGAAGAGCTGGCCGAAGAAGACGCGGGACTGAATGTCGTGGCGCTTCAGGACGCTGGCGGTGATGACCTCCAGGGACTCCTTGTTGTGGGTGCCGAAGAAGACCTCGTGTTTCTTCGTCGGCTGCGCCTCAAAGGTGTCGAAGATGCGCTGCGCACATGCGTCGTAGCACTTGTTCGTCTCCGCGTAGGTGGACCAGACGGGGCTGCTGTAGCCATACTGAGCCGCGGTGGCGCGCTCCTGCACGATGTAGGCACCGCGGACGATCTTGCCGCCCCACTGGTAGTTCATGTGACGCGCGCGGACGAGGTCGTTGTCGATGCGGTCCTCTGCGTAGGTCAGGTAGCACTGGTACGTGTTGTACACCACCGGTACTTCCTTGTTGTAGGTCTTCTGCAGGGTCGCAACGATGGCGTCGATGGCGAGCTGGTAGAAGGTCTGCTCCGCGTCGACGAGCATGCGGACGTTGAGCTCCTTGGCCATGGAGGCGATCAGCGCCAGGCGGTTGTTGACGTTCTTCCACAGCCCCTTCTCCTTTGTGCTCATCTGCGGGAGGCCCTCGATGAGCGCCTGCTGCACCGGCGTCGGCTCCAGCGCGATGAGGGCGTTCGTGAGCATCTCCTTGTACTCGAAGTAGTTGACGTTGCCGGTCTTGCGGGGGTCCAGCACCGCCACGATCTCGGCGAAGAGCGCGTCGGAGAGCTTGTGGGCTGGGTTGTACTTGTCGAAGCCGGCGCGCAGCTGGTCGTAGGTGACGAACAGCTGTTGCTTGCGGTTCACACCCATGACGACGCGGCACTCCTCCAGCTTCGGTGTCCCCTCGTTGGTGAAGTGCTTGCACCAGCTCTGGTGGACAGACATGAGCAGCGCCGAGACGCGGGCGAGCAGCTGCGGGTCGCACATGCCGGTCACCTTCACGGCCGTCACACCGGCGGCGTTGCGTGGGCTGTACAGCGAGGCGTGCATGATGCTCATCATGTAGAGCTTCATGTTCTCGTCGAAGAAACCCTCATCCATGGGGTAGTCGATGTTGGGCTTCGTGACGAGGCTAGACATGGAGTAGTCAGGGCCGGACGCTATACCGGGCAGCGGCGCAAAGCCCTCTGTGTCGGCCTCCGCAGCGTAGTCCAGCACAGCGCCGATGTTGTTGCGGGAGAGCATGTGCACGGTGTGGCGCAGCTCCTGATCGTTCTCGCCGGCGCAGAAGTAGCTGTAGAAGGACTTCTTCACGAGGATGCTGTAGGTCAGCTTGCTGCCCAACACCTTCTCCACGCCCTTCATCAGCGGTACCGAGTTCGTGGCTAGGTAGCTCATGCTGCAGAGGCGCAGCAGCACCAACGCCTTCATCAGGTACCAGGTGGAGCGCTGGCGGTAGGTGCTGTCATCGTTGAAGTCCGGCAGCTTCGGCAGCTTGTCGGGCATCGCGGCGGCGGCCGTGGTCTGGCGTGTCGCCGCGGCAACGGCGGCGACAGCCGGCGGACTTGGGAAGAAGCGGCGCATGGCGGGAGGCGGGCAGATACGCGTGGTTCAGTGGGTGACTTGGCTGGCAAAAAAAAAAAAAACAAACAAACACTTTCTACTTGCTTCTTCTCTGTCAAGCTCGCGCTGTGTTTCACTTTTTCTCGCAGTCGGAAAGAAGAAGAAGACAGACAGGCGGACGCCGGTTGGAGCGAGTGAGGTCGGCGACGGTGACTGAGGTGGAGCACAGCTACGCGACTGTATCGCGTGGTGGGCGAGGGGCAAGGCGCCGGAGTTGCTTTGCGAGCGCAAGCGAAAGAGAAAAAAAAAAGCGAGTGAGAGGAAGGAAACAAGCTGAAGACGAAGTGCCCGCGGGTTGGATGACGTGAGAGGCAAACGTGTCGACAGAGGGAGGAGGAGAGCGAGAACAACGAAGAAGGCGGAGAGCGTGTGAGCGTGCGCGCGAATGCTGTATCACGTTTGTCGGAAGACGCCGTAGGGACATATCAACACGCGTACGTGTGCGTGTGTGCGTGTGTGCGTGTGTGTGTGTGTTTGGCATGTTGGTGCAATCAAGGAGGTAGAGGCAACCAAGCAAGAAAAACAAAAAAAAACATTTGAGGAAGGAGGGGAGGAAGAGAGGAGTGAAGGAGGCGGAGAGGTGTGTGTATGTGTGTGTCTCTATGTGAGCCCACGACGAGGTTGAGCGCACACAGGAAAGAGGTGCAGAGAGAGAGAGAGAGGCGGCGGGGCGCATGCACCGGCCACCCGCATCTCCACCCTCTCCTCTCCATTTGAATCACGGGGGCCACTGCTGAGGCGGTGAAGTTCTTTTTTTTTTGTTCTCGTTTGTATGAGTGCTTGTGTATGTGCCTCGTCCGCAGTACGTCTACCCCACACCGTGAATCAACGACAAAAAGAGAAAAAAAAAAGAGAGGAACGCAGCACGTGAGTCACGCCTCTTCCCCCCTCTCTCCTTTCCCCCCGCATCCGTGCTGCTACACAAAGTTGGCTCGAACCTTCTCCAGCTCCTCTTTGCGGGCCGTGTCCACCACGAGGTCCGCGCGTGTCATCGGTACACCAGAGACGGGGCAGACGGGGTGGAACTGCAAGAAGTCCACGATGACGTCCTCGTCGAAGAGGTGCCCGGTAGAGGACACCACAGGGTTGGAGCGTATGAGCGCGTGGGACAGTGAGCAGAGGTACCGCAGGGGGATCGAGCGAGGCGGAGGGCCACGCCGCCAGCGGGAGAAGTCGTCTGGAAGCGCCGCCGGCGTCATCATCTCGCTTGCCTCCGTCGCGTCATCCGTCTCGTCACTGCTGGCGTCGGAGGACGAGGAAGAGGAGGAGCCGACTAGGTCAAGTGCGTCGATTTGTGCCCGCGCCTGCTCCTGCGCGGCCACCGTGCCGGCGGTGGTCTGCTGCACCAAGAGGTGGTAGCGCTGCTGGAGGCGTGCCTGGCGCGCACCACCGCGACGGCCACGGCGACGTCTGCCCCGGCCGCGAGATCGCCCACGAGAGCCTCTCCTGCGCCGTCGGCTGGCGTTGCGCCTCCCGCGACGCTGGTCGCGGTTGCTGCTGCCGGGGTCGAGCAGGGTGTCCCCGCCGCCAGTGGCACGGCGAGCGGCGACGGGCAGTGGGGCGGTGGTGTCAAGGCGAAACACACACCGCAGCGCCTCGTAGGACGGGCTCAGGATGTCGAGGGGGCGATTGCGGCTCTTTGGGTTGGAGAGGCTGCCAGCGACGTAACTCTTGCCCGATGCATCGAGACGGCTGTTCCACACCTCGAGCAGCGGAACCACCGCCGCGCTCGAGCAGGAGTTGACGACGAGGCGCACCACCTGCGCCACCAATTCGGCGGCGGGGCGGTGGTCGGCGGTGGCGTCGTCGTCGTGGATGAGGGCAGCAGCAGCGGCAGCAGTGCTGTCGGTGACTCGCACAAGTACGGAGCCGTGGCTGCGCCAAAACTGACGACACTCCGGGCTGTGGAACGTCAGCGTCGCCGCCACTGCCACCGTCAGCGGCAGCAGTGGCGGCGACGCCTCGCTGGGATGGCGCACCACGGCCGTGCAGGGGGCTGTCAGAAGAGGAGCCAGCACGCCTCCCAGTACGCCTCCGTAGAAGATGGCTTTGCGCAGGACAAGTCCGTACTGGTCCGTCAGCGTCAGCAGCGACTGCAGGAGCAGAAGATGACTGCGGATTAGAGGCAGTGTGTGCACGCCACTCGCCTCGCCACCCCCCAGAGACGCCGGCTCGCACCCCGCAACAGCGACAGGCAGGCAGGCGCCTACGTGATTGAAAAAGCTAAACGCCACAAGATGAGCGACGAGTTGCCCGACGTGATGGCGGAACGGCCCCGAGAGCACGCTCATCGATGTGCTGCCCGTCGTCGGCGCGAGCGCCTTCTTCGCATTGCTGCCGATGCCGAGTCGCGAGTAGAGTCCCTCGTAGGTTGTCCAGAAGGTCAGCTCACGGAGGAGCTCCACCACACGGAGGACCAAAAGCACCTGATAGGGCCCAGCAACTGCGGGGGTCGCGGCCGGTGCGTCTTGCAACGCTCCCCACGCACGAGTGTAACACGCGACAAGCACCTCCACCGTGCCCTCGACGTCGGCCCCAAGAAACTCGACGACATCCGCAGCCCTCAGCGACGTCTCTGCAGAGGCCAGCATGAGAAGAACCAAGTGGGAGAGGAAGTCCAGCTCCGCCTCCCCCGCCATCTTCGCAGCAGGCGCGGTGCTGCCCCTCCCACCGCCACCGACTCCACTCATGAACCGCGACGCTCGTGTGGTGGAGAGCGCGGAGACGCACGGTTGAGCAATGGCGTCCAGTCGCGCGTGGTGTGCTTCGAGAAACGCGATCACGGCACCGCGGTGCGAGTCAGCTCGCCCAATAAGTAGACACAGCCGCAGGCAGAGGGTGGCGCAATCGAGAGAGGTTGTTCCACCCAGCGTGGCCGCAATCTTGGGCAGGAGAGTATGTGCTGGCGAGAGGGCGGTCGGTGAGGTCGATGCACACACCCCTACAAGTGCTTGCAGCTGCCCCGCCGTCAGCACCGCCTCTGCATCGCTGCCCACGATGCCCTCCACGAGTGCATTCATTCCACGATTGGCCGCAGCTTGCCTCTCCAATGCGTTGACCTCAAGTGTGCGAGTGCGCGTGTATATGAGTGTTTGTGTGTGTTTGTTTGTGGATACAGGCGCGGATGGGCAAGAGAGCGGGTGGGGACAGGTACATATGGAGGTGTGGGCTTACTCTGCACAGCAAGCGGAGGGAGGAGCGAGAGGGGGGCGTGTGTGTGTGTGTATGGGGGTGGGGGCGCCTCACTGCCTGGTGCGCGTTGTCCCCCGTGCCTCTTTCTCTTGTCCGTGACGCGACTGTACAGGCGGGTGGCCTGTGCGGCGGAGCATCTGCTAGCGCTGCGGTTCCACCCGCCAACCCGCCAACCTCCCCCCTCAAGACAACCGCGTCCCTACCCCTGAATTCTGCCACTCATTCTCCGACATTTCGTTGAGTTTCCATCTGCTACACCGCAGTGGCGCGTGTTTTCCCGGTGCCGTCACAAACCCTTCTCACACACGCACACGCGTTCTCTTTCTGTGGTTCACCACTCCAGTGGGAGGGTGCAGGGGGGTGCACACCACACCCGCTCTCCATCGCCGTCACAGAGAAGGGACTGGCAGAGACTAGGGGTCGATGTCGACGTTGCAGTCGAAGGGCAGCGCAACGCAAGTGCAACATCACAGAGAGAGAGAGAGAGACACGGGTCGACATATCGGAAAAAAACAAAAAAAAACAATAAGGAACACGCGAGCAAAAGGTGAGGCAAGAGCATGCTGGCGCACACTGCGATCACCGTGGAGGTCGACGAGGGAGGGGGAAGAGAGGGAAGGAGTGCGGGGCGACCTAGGCGGTGTGGGTGCGTGTGTGTGCTCTGGGTCTCTGCATCACTCGACCACGCGTGTCATCTCCTCGTTACACCCTTCCCGTCTCTCTCTCTCTCGCCCCCACTTCGCCCTCCCTCTCCCCCGAACGTGTCGTTAAAGACTGGACCATCCTTCTCCGCCGCCAGTTTTTCCCTGCGTACACCGAACCAGGACACCGACATGAATGCGAACAAGTGATTCAAGCCCAGAAGAGCTTGTAGCATACTCTACCCGATCCTACTTTGACGTAGGACGGCCGGCACTAGCGCCGCAGCCCCCCTACACACACACACACATACACAGATACACAGAGATCGACAGACCTACACAGAGATACTAGAGAGGCCCGCTGAGCACTTTGGCGGAGCACAAGCTAGGGAGGGTGGGGAGAAAGGAGAAAAATATCAAGAAAACGCAAATCGAAGCAGAGAGAGAGAGAGAGAGAGAGAGAAAGTAACACCACATGCGCTAGGCGAGACAGCAGTGGAGCGCACCAATAAAAAAAAAAAAAGAAAAGAAAGGGGAAAGCGGGCGAGAGAGACTATGATGGCGGTGGCAGGTGAACCGGTGCGAGGGCGATGAACAGAGGACGTCGTGCGGCGCGATGGTAGAGGTGGGAGGAAGAGCGAAGAGTTCCTTTTCTTCTGTTCTCCACACACACACACACACACACTCGCGCGCTTGGCGACACGAGTACTCCATCACTGCGAGCCAGCACAGCTGTGGGACGGTGGTTTCGAGAGCATCGAGCATGTCGCCCACCCCAGCCCGTAACGTGTGCGCCTGCGTTTCGTTTTTTCCTCCTCCCCTACACACCAAGCTGGTGTTCATTTAACGTGAGCGCCGGCCGCGGCTGGAGCTGGAGCTGGAGGACGACCGACGGCGACCGCGAAGCAAGCGGTGCTTCCTGTCCTTCCTCAGCTTGCCACGCCTGTTGTAGTGGTACCCGTCCGGCGCCTGTTGATGCGGGTGTCCGTGCCCGGCTGGGGGCGGGTAGTTCCCCGGCTGCTGCGCGTAGCCCTGTCCAGGTGCCTGTGGGTACGGACCATTGGGTGGGTAGTACCCCTGCGGGGGGTACTGGGGCTGCGTAGGATACTGACCGGGGGGTGGGTACTGAGCCTGCGGGTAGGCGCCTTGCGGGGAATACTGGGCCTGCGGGTACTGACCTGGTGGAAGGTACTGCGCCTGGGGGTACTGACTCGAGGGAGAGTACTGCGCCTGTGGGTAGGAGTCCTGGGGGTAGGGCACAGCGGACTGCTGAGGCGGCCGACCGTATCCAAGAGGCTCGGGCTGCATGGCGGATGGGTGCGGCAGAAGGGGGGGGGGGGGGAGGGAGAGAGAGTGCGTCTGCGGAAAGGAAAAAAAGGAGGGAGAAAGTAGTTCCCTGTGTGGCACACCATGGAAAGAGTGGTTTGGCATGTGTAGGTGTGGGTGTGTGTGTGTATGTGTGTAATGCGGGGTAAGGTGGGGTCCAAAAACGGGGGAGAGGGGAGGGGAAAGAAGAGGAGGGAACATGATTGCAGAGCAAAACAACAGCAAGTGATGTGAACGCGCTGCAGTGAGAAGCACTCATACATGCCCCACCTGCTTCTCGCCGTGTTGTCGGCGCCTAGTCGTTGCCTTGCCTCCCTTCCGTGTACAGCGGTGAAGTGGAGAGTCGGTGTATACACCCAGTCATCCATTTCCACACATGCACGCCTATGGGTTTGCATGAGTATCCATGTTTGTTTGGTGTGTGTGTGTGTGTGTGTGTGTGTGTCTGCAAAGGCAGATAGGTAGGGCAGAGCAAGAGAAGACAGAACGATGCAGTAGAACAGGAAAAGAAAAAAAAAAATGAAGAGAGGGAACACGGAATGAAGAGAGGCTCCAAGAACAAAAAAAAACACACAGAGAGAAACCACAGCAAAACAAACAAACAACAACAAAAAAAGACAATCACCGTAGTCTGTCGTCGACTACACCACAGGAACAGCCCTCGCCCATCCGCTGTCTCCCTCTCTCTCTCCTCTCCCCTTCTCTCACCGAATCTCATAGTCCGTCCATTCACGGACTAGACCCCACGCAAACGCGTGAGGAGGAGAGGAGAAGAGGAGACGCAGGGCGACGTGTGAGAAGAAGAAGAAAGGAAACAGCGTGTTGTACATTCGCACCCACCGCGAACGAACACAGACACGCACACACACACACACACACACACACAGACACATCACAAAAGGGAAAACAGGTAGATGAAAGAGACACCACAGGCAACAGACATCTTTCTTTTCAACGACCACAACACAGAAGAGAAAAAAAGAAAGAGCGCTGTCGCCACACCTCCGTCCCTCTTTACTGCGTTGGTATGGGGCGCCACAGTTCCGTCCGCGGTAGATGGTGTGGGGCGAAGCAGAGGGAGAAAACAAACACACAAACACACAAACAAACAACAACAACAACGACAACAAAAACAGTGGTGACGCGTCACCTGAAAAGAAGGGAGAAAACACAGGTGACGTCACCGAGAACGACAAACAAGCGTGACACACACGCGAGGGGGAGAGGGCCGGCGGCGGTGGCATTGTTCTGAAGAGGGAGAATGATGGTACAGATGATTACGTGGAGAGACGATGTACACGGGTAGCTCACCATGCATTCAACGGAAACTCATGGAAGCGGTTGAGAGGGCAGGAGGGAGTTACGTCAAAAAAAAAAAAAAACACAACAACATCATCAACGGTATGATACGACACGAGAGGACGAGGTGGTGATGGTGGATGAGGTGGGAGCGATAGCACATCCGTTGCAGTTCTCATCACACCCGTTTCCATGCCTATCTCCGGTCCTTCCTCCTTGTCGTGACTGCCCGCACCGACTACCTCACCTACGCCTCTCAAAGGGCGGCCCATCCTTCCCTGCTCTCACCGAAAAAAAAAAAAAAAAAGATAAACTGCCCTCCCTCCCATCCTCAAGGAGTCCATTCCTCACTGTCCCTCCTTCGCTCTTTTCGATATACGAGAGATGCGGTGTGCTCTCCAGTGGCGTCTTCTCCTCCTCCTCTCCCTCCCATTCTTCCTTTCCCCATGCACACCGAGCGGTGGCGCCACGGAGGTGCGGCGTGAGGGAGAGAGGAAAAGAGAGGAGGAGGGCGGGAGGGGGGAGAGGTGCGTCGCACACGACGCACCTCTGCATCTACAGCAGCGCGAACGCAGACACGGATATGCCTAATAGACACACAAACACACAGACATACACATACTCACACACACACACACAAAAAAAAAAAAACAGAAAGCACACGATGTCTTGCAAGAAGAGGACGACAAGAGCGACGATGAAGGAAAGCGAGAAAGAGAAGCAGTTAAAGAGGCGGCGCGGGTGAGAGTGTCAAAGACGGCCCGCGGCGCCAAAGAAGAGTGGTCGGTCCGCGCACACACACACACACACACTCACGCGGTCTTCAGAAGCGAACAGTGTGTGTGTCTGTCAGCGAGACTTATCAACGCGCACCTTCCTTTTTTTTTTTTTTGCGCCAGACAGACGGCAACTGTGCACGTCGGCTCGTCGTTTTTCCCTTCTCCTCCCTCTCTTCTGTGGGTATCGTTGAAGAAAACGCGCATCCTTCGTGACTGTCCTCCATGGGCGTGGGTGGGGCGGGGGCGGGGGAACTGCTCCATTCGTGCGTTTCACTCGAGCTTGTGCTCAGACAGGAAGAAATGATGTCCCCATCGGCAAGACGTGGCTGAGACGAGCAAGCAAGCAAACAGCAAGAGAAAACCGAAAAACAAAAAAACTAAGACACATACTCACACGCGCGCGATGACTAGAACGCGAGCGAAGCGCTTACACACAGGGAGAAAGAAAAAAAAAAAAAGAGAAAGAGAGGGAAAGTCAAGGGATGAAGCAGGAAAAAAGAAAAAAAAGAAAAAAATCGAAGCTAGGAGCAATAGGCAGGGGGAGGAAAGGGAGCTAAGAAAAGAGCACAGCGCTCAGGAGCAACAACAAAAACAGCGCCAGGGCGCACAAACCACCAAGTGACGAAAAGAAAAAAACTAAAAAAAAAGCCAGAAGAGAGGTCAGCCGTGTACATGTTTGATTTGCCTTTTTTTTTTTTGCATGTGTGTTCTTCCAGCGTGCTCATGGTGCGCTTGTGTGTCTGTGAGTGTGTATGCATCCTCCGTACCCCCAACTCTGTGAGGTCCGTTGGCTGCTCACTTTCTTTCTTGGGGCGTAGGATGCTCTCTCTCGGCAGCGGCGCCGCCGCACACAGACGCACGCGCACGCAGCCCTGAGCACGTTCCCTTTCCCCATCGTTACCGTCCTGCTTCCCAACTCTGCAGACGACTAGACGCCTCCCCTCCACTGCACTCATTCGAACAGACACACACACACACACACACACACGTGCACACGCAAACACCTTTTTTTTTTTGGGGATTTGCCAGCACGTTGCGTTTCTATGTCGCTATCGATTCCCACATCTTTCGTGTCGAGTGGTGTCTTTTCACGGCTCGCCGCTTGTCACTCGAGCACCTCGCTGAGGCTTGTATCCCGTTGTGTTCGTGAGCAAATCGAGGGAGAGGGAGAAGAAGGAAAGCGACTGAGGCAGCCGAAAGAAAAAAAAAACAAAAGCAGCTACCACCACCACCACCACGAAAGAAAGAAAAAAAAAAGGGGCGGGGGCAGGAGAAGAAGAAGAAGCTGTCGAAGAAGGGGGCAGGTACGGGTGGTGATGGACGCGCACGGAATAGGTGCGAGAGCGAGAGAGTCTGGAGGAGAGCAGGAGGGCAGAAAAAAAAAAGAAGGACCTTTTTTTTTCAAATACAATACATCAAACGTGTTTCAAGAGACAGAGCAGAAGTGAAGGGGGGGGGGGAAGAGAGAGAGGAAAAAGAAAGAAAAAAAAAGCTAACAAACAGGGCAGAAAAGCCGATGATGAAAGAGGAACACACACACACACACACAATACTGACACACATACACTCGGGCGGCCTCACAGGATGCGAAAGTGGCACCGTGATGGTGAGGAGGAAACAAGAGGGTAGAAGGGAAAGACACCGCTGGTGTGAGCCGCCACAGAGGACTGGAAGAAGGTGGGGTGGGGGGGGGAAGGGTGGCTCACAGACATCTGAAACATGCGTAGCTACGTGGGGAGAGGAGAGGGCGTCGTGGGAAGGCGTGACGGAAGGTAGGAGAAACAGAGAAAGAGGAAGAAAGGGTGAGTGGTGATAGCGAGTTGGAAGCGCGCGAGAGGGAAAAAAAAAAACAACAACAATAAAAAGTAAGTGACAGAGAGAAAGTGTGCGTGTGTGTGGGCGCACCTATGCGCAAGGGCTGATTTCCTTTTTTTTTTTCTTCTTCCCAGTCGCCACGACTGTCACGACAGCGAAAAAAAAAAAAAACTCTACATATAAGGGAGCAAAAAAAAAAAAAAAACTCCCACATACTCGCACAGACACAGACACAGCAACATGCACATGCGCGCGCCGCGAAAGCCGGGGCAGCATAGCCGGTTTTGAGGCCGTGGTGTGCGGTGCTGTGTGTGCGTGTACTGCCGGTCACGTGATGCTCACACGGTACACGTTGCCGAAGTCGTCCCCGCACACCATTGTGTTCCCGGCGAAGATGGATGCGGTGTACACACTAGAGCGCAGCTGCACGTCCATGATGCTCGTTTCCTTGCCGGTGCCATCGCAGTTCAGCACGTGCATCTGGCCTACGGAGTTGAAGCAGAAGAGCAGACGGCGATGCTCCAGCGACGCGAAGACGGCCGTGGTCCACAACACCTCGTCGGTGTTCGACGGCATCGGCGTCGCAACCGTGGCGCTGTTGTACACCCCGATGGAGGCGAAGGTTGCCCCGTTCCACACTATGATCTTCTTTTCACAGCAGGTGAGGAGCAGGGTGTCATCCGCGTTGAACGAGGCTTGCCATACTAGCGACTCGTGCCCGCTCAGCTGCGCCACGAGCTGCAGGGTGTGAGCGTTGGCGACGTAGGCGCACTGGTCGCAGCTGCGAGAGAAGGCGAGGAGGTCGCCTTTTGTGCTCTGCGTCGCGAGCGCTACTATGACGCCAGGTGACTCACACTGAATCTCGGGCAACACGGCACGGATCTTTGCCTTGGAGGCGGTGATCTTGCGAACGAGGTTGTCCTGGCACCCGCTGAAGACGAACTTACCATCCCAGCTCACGGCGATCGCCGTCACGATGCCGGGGTGCTCGGCAAAGCTGCACTCCAGCCCTACTGTCCGATCCCACGAGACCATGAAATTGTCGCGCGCAGCCGTCATGATGTGCTTTCGGTCTGGCGAGAAGATGATACCGAGCAGCGACCCTTGGTGCCCCACAAGCCGCCGCACCTCAGCGCCGCTGTCCATAATGTGCACATGCGCCACATTGTCGTGCCGGTGCGCCACAGCGTACAGCTTGCCATCCGGCGAGAGCGCGATGCATTTGATTCGGTTGGATTGACTTGCCAGGTTTGTCACAGTGACGCCGCGCATGCGGACGTCGCTGGGGGAGGTGAAGCGGTGGGGGCTCCGCTGCGCCGCTTGCTGCGCCGAGAGTCCAGCAAAGGCGTCAAAGGTGATGCCGTCACTCTCGCTGCTCGAGTTGGACTTCATCGGACGCACATCGTTTCGATCCGCCTGCAGACAGTCGTCGCCGCTCTCCACATGAATGAAGAAGGAGACAAAGTCGCTCTCGCTAAGGAAGCCGTCCTTGTCGTGATCCGCCGCCGCCATCATCACCGCCGTGGAGGCGCGGTGGGCATCGCTGAAGAGCGAGTTGGCGAGCTGCTTGCTGGACACTCTACCCTGGCCCCCCGTATCTACAATGGCGAAGACGCGTTTCAGGTAGTCCGTCTTGGCCTCGTCTTCGTGGCGCGGTGTGACGTCGTTGAGGTGTGCGTAGACGTCGTTGAGGGCGCTGCTCAGTCGCCGCGCGCGGCCGCCTATGCTGAAGCCGCTGAGTGCCGCCCCGCCCTCCTCTTCCTTGTTCTTGGGCCGGAGGTCGTCTAGCAGGGAGATCTTATCCGCCGACATCGAAAGCCGCTGGAGACTGATGCGCTGAAGAATCGCGATGGATGACGACCGCGGCGCTCGCATCGCAGTGTTGCTGGCATCTTGATCCGCGTGTTTCTTCTGCCGCTGCAGATCAGACCAGACGTGGCAGTCGTACCCGGCGAACGGCGCGTCCGAGTTGAGGGACGGCATAACGTCCATTGAGGTCTCCGGAGGGGTGGGCTTGAACACGGGCAGGGGTAGTGCGACCCGTGTGGGTCTTGGCGACGACACCGGGGACGCCACATTGGAGGCGGCGGCGATGGAGGGGTGTGGTAAACAGACTCCCATGATGGTCTGTGAAACTGTTGCCGAGGAGAAGGCGAGATGGAGACGAGAGACGTGTGTGTGTGTGTGTGGGTATGCCGATGCATGAAGCACATGATGGTGGTTCATGCGACGCACGTGGAGTAGAGCGCGAGGATGGCGCGTTGAGTTCGTTTTTTTGTTTGTGTGTAGTCGGCGAGAGAGAAGAGAAGAGAAGAAGAGGAGAGGAGAGGAGAGGAGAGGAGAGGAGAGCGAGTGAGTGGAGGGAGGAAAAGAGGGACAGCGTGTGCGGGGGGCATGGAGGTAGTAGAAATGTCGTATGTCAAGATTGGCGGCGGGGGATGCGCGCTCTTCACAATGGCAAGTGTGTGTTTGTGTGTGTGTGTTTGCGTGTACCACTTGACGAGTTTGTGTGGGTGAGGGGCCGTTATGTACGTGTGCGCTTGTAGCGGATGCGCTAGACTTAAAAAAAACTCTGACACACACACACGCAGGAAACAACGAAGTATGGTGGGGTAGGCGGGGGAGGAGGAAGAGGTGGTGGTGGTGTGCTAGCAGCGGGAAGTCTCCGATGAGGTGAGGGTGCGAGAGACCTTCACAAACAACAACATCAAAAACAACGAAACGACGCCGCCACGGCATAGAGAGAGCGAGAGAGACGGAAAGACGGCGGTGGGAGGGAGCAGACAGCCTCCTCGTCTCCCCCGGGCATAGAGGCACCATCATCCCACCCCCCCCTCCTTCTCTTCTCCCCCCGGTGCGATGCAAAGTGAGACACACGAGTCGCACATTCGTTGCCAGTGCCGTGGTTGTCCTCCACCCCGCCGCAGCCAGCCGCTGCGCATCTCAAGAGCCTCTTCCACGCACCGCCACTGCCGTGACTACCTCACCTCCCTCTTCCCATCCTCCATCGCGACGGGCGGCGGTCCGCACGACGGGGACAGAGGGGTGGACGTGAGGAAAGGACCGTGCATATGTATGTGTGTGTGTGTGGAGGGGAGCAGAGGAGGCCACGCGGTGGGGGAAGGGGGGAGGTGCATCGGAACAAGCCTCTGCAAAAAAAAAAAAAAGTCTCACGCACGCACTCGCTCTTGTCCATCAGTCATGGACACAGCTGGAGGTGCTGTGTGTAGTAGGGGCCGAAGGTGAAGAGCTCGTAGCCACCGTCGCCGTCGCACGAGGGGCCGAACGTAAGTCGGGTAGAAGGGGAGAGGTGGTCCGCGGTGTGGAACAGCTGCGCCGCCGTTCGGACGTCGACGCAGACGAGTCCGGTGGAGATGGAGGAGGCCGCTAGGATGGGACCCACCATCGCGGAGCTACATACTCCTGCCTGACCACCGCCGGGACGTGCTTCGAGCAAGGTGTGCACCGGGTCCTTCTCCAGCGGGAGGCGGCGCAGGTCCCACACCTTCGCACCGCCGTCGCGGGCGACCGAGACGACACCGTGGACGAGTCCCAGTGCTGGATAGACGGCTATGATGTCAGATCCGGTGTGACGCGGTGTGGGGTCGAAGGTGACCTTGCCGCGCCTCCGCCCCACCGCCTCGACCACCTGCATCGTTCCGTTGCGCATACCAGCCACCACGACAGGGACACGCAGCCCCACCCGCTCCACCACGGCGACGGCGGTTACATCGGTCGCCGCAAACGACACGACACGCGTCTTGCGCCACTGCCCCCCGCGCCACAGGAACGCAAACACGCTCCGTCCCGCGCCGACACAGAAGGAAAACTCACCGTCGCCGTTGGAGGAGACAGCGGCGGAGTTTGGCAGAGCTGGGGCGGATGGCGGCGGTGGGGGAAGCTCCACGTCGCCGAGGCAGCAGCATGTGACGCTCGCCAGCAGCAGCGGTGTGGCGAGCGCCGAGCCCAACCTCAGCGTCGACAAGGCATGCACCACTGCAGACTCGTCTGGCCGGCTATACAGGAGATGAATGTGAAGCACGTGGGTGGTGGTTACGACGAGCAGGCGACAGACGCAGGTGCCTCTGTTCAGAGAGTCGCTCACGGCGGTGTCAGGCGAGGGGGCCACTGTGTGCGTGCAGTACATCTCCACACACCGCTGCGACGCGGCCTGTGGGATGAGGGCCACGCGAATCGACGTAGGAGCGGTGCCGTTCGCGGAGGCAGTGTCGCCGTTTCTCAGATACCACACGCCCCCATCCCGTCCACTGAGCCGCCACACGATCCCCAGGACGCCGTCGTTGCAGCACGCGTCCTCGGAGTGTAGCGCGAGGTCGAGCGCTGCCGTGTCCCACGTGTCGTGCCTCAGCTCCCGCAACCGTTGCGGGTGATCCGCAGAGAAGCGCCACCGAGACAGAGATACAACACGCTGGAAGCGCACATCCGTGAAAGGATCACACCAGGGACGCGGCGAACGGGTCACCGGCGCACTCGACACCGCCTCCGCCTCCGCGGACGAGCTGGCCACAGTAGCCCTCTCGCCCGTCTGCCGCCGTACAACCTCCTTGAACACGAAGAAGCCGTTGTCTGTTGCTTGTGACAGCGCCACATCCACCGGCGCACGCGCAGCCGCGACGAGACCGTCCCCCACCCGCTGTAGCACTACTGCGTCGGCCGAGAGTGGCTGCCGCCGTCTGAGCGGCACACGACCGTCACCGAACCACCGCTCTGGACACCGACGTGCTTGCAGCACGTGCACGTACAGGTCGCGCGAAGGGATGTAGATGGCACCCTTGCGAACATCAATGGAGCGTCCGTCTGGAAGTGTGAAGCGAACAGCTAGACCGCGCGTGTTCGCGGATGAGGCACGGATGATGCCAAGCTGCTCGCGGCGCTCACGGTGAAAGTTGCGATGCAACTCCTCCTCCAACTCCGCGTCAGAGGAGGATGTGGAGGAGAACTCCATGCACAACGTCACACTCGCCGTTGTCCGTCACACAGACACAGACACACGCGCACACACATGCACAAATACGATTTTTCGCACCATCGTCGGGGGGACAGTGTAGCCCCCCTTCCACGCGTGTGTGTGTGCGTATGTGTGTGTGTGTGTACATCGATGGAAAAAAAAAAAAGAGAGGAAAGGACAGGAGTTGAGGGGCCGGTAGGGTGCATTGCATAGACGCTACTCCAACACACACACACACACACACACACACACACACAGATAAAAACACGTGGAGACACAGCTTTTTTTTCTTTCGAGTGCCTGATCAAAGTGTGACACCTCTTCTGAAGTGGCGTATGGCGACACACCGGGGGAAGGTGGGGGAGGGAAGTACGATAAAAAAGGTGGTGACTCGCCTGTGTGTGTGTGTGTTCTCTCAGGTCTTGGGTGATCGCTACACGCAAGTGGAGAATCACGCAGATCAACCATACACATACACACGCTCGCACACAGGAGATACCTCCGACCAACACTGAAAAAAAAAAGTGTGCGATGATATAGTGTGTAAAGGAGAGAAAGAGTGTACGAGGTGGTCAGGATGAATGCAGGACCGCTATCGATGAGTACGCTTTGTATGGCATGCGCGTAAGTGTGGGGGGCACGTAGCCGAACAGTCTTGCTTCCACATCCTTGGCGCCCACACTGCGCAGCTCACCCTTTCCACGAGACCAACGGCGGACGAGCGCTGAGCGATCGCATGGAACGCATATCACGCGGCAGCGAACCAGTGAATAACGACGAGACGAGAGCACCGAAGGGAGCAGAGAGAGAGAGGACGGCGCACGCCACGACTCGCGTGGCACCACCACCCACGTACGCGGTTCTCCATCGTCTACCTCCTTCCACCCTCGACTACTGTTTGCCTCCTCCCTCTCATCAGTGCGGAGGTCCCTACACACCCACGTTGCGCAGGAACGCTTCGCTGTTCGGCTCGCGACCCAGGAATTTCGCCAGCATCTCGTTCGGGTCCTGACTGCCACCGACACCGATGATGCAGTCCACGTAGCGGCTGCCCAGCTTCGGGTCCAGCAAGCCGTTGCGCGAGCGGATGTACTCGAACACGTCAAGAGCGAACACCTTCGACCACATGTAACCGTAGTAGCCGGCACCGTAGCCGGTGAGGTGACCGAAGGCGCTCTCAGGGTGCTCATCGACGTCGTAGTGCACTCCTGGTGTAATGCGCGATTTCACGGAAAAGAAAAGAGCGGACAGTGCCGGGAGCTCCAGAGGGTTACTGGAGAACGGTTGACCAAAGACCTTTAGCGAATAGTCGGCGAATTGCAGCTGGCGCAGCGTGTCGTGACCTGCAAACGCATTTTTGGACGCCACCTTCGCATCAATCAACGCGCGTGGCAGGGCTTCCTTCGTCTTGTAGTGACATGTGATGCTCTGCAGGATTTCCGGCTCCCACAGCCACTCCTCCAGCATCTGCGACGGGAGCTCCACGAAGTCGCGTTTCACACGTGTACCAGCAGCAGTGGACATGCGCGTCCGGCCCATCAAGCCGTGAATGGCGTGACCGAACTCGTGATAGAAGGTAGTCACATCCTCAAACGAAAAGAGTGAAGGGCGCTCCGCCGTGGCGGCTGTGAGGTTAGTGACTACGACAGAGAGAGCTGCAGAGAACTTGTGCTCTCCCTCGCAAGTCACAACCGGTGGCACAGTCCTGAAGCAGCAGCCGTGTGAAAATTTGCCCTCGCGCGGGAAGAGGTCGAGGACGATGTAGCCGAGCACGCAGCCGGTCTTGTTGTCCTTCACCTCCAGCGTCTTCGTGTCGCTGTGCCACAGGTCCGCCCCGTTGTCCACCTGCAGGAACGTCACGTCGAAGAAGGACTGGTAGATGTCGAAGAGCGCCTTCACCGTCGCGTCCATCGGGAAGTACTCCTGGATCTCCGTCTCGCTCACGTTGAGCAGCGTCTTCTTGATCTGGTTGATCATGAAGGTGATGTCGTACGCCTCGATGTCGCCGGCCGCCGACAGCGAGCAGCTCGGGTGCAGGTGCGCCTTCAGCAGGCTCGCCTCCGTCGCCCACTTGTGCTGCAGCTTCGGGATTAGGTCGTCCACGAACGCCTGCGCCGTCTCCGGCGTCTTCGCCATCTTGTCCGAGATGTACAGATGCGCGAAAGACGGGTAGCCGAGAGCGGTGGCCAGCTGGTGCCGCTTCTCGATGATCTCCTTCAGCACCCGGTCGTTCACGGGGTACGCTCGGTTGTTGAAGGCACGTGCCATCGCTTGGCGCGTCGCCGCCACCTCGCAGTTCTTCATCACGCCGAAGTAGGTGGGGTAGTCCATCTTCAGCGTGTACTCGCCTGCGTCCGTGCGCTGCAGCGCCGACACCGTGCTCTCCGGAACACCCGCCAGCGCCTCCGCCGCGAAGTGCACCTCGGTCTTGTCCTCGCTGATGTTCTGCTGGAACTCCGTGCACAGCGACGCCAGCTCCTTCTGCAGCTGCACCACCTTCTGGAAGTCTGCCTCGGGCAGCTCCATACCCTTGCGGCGGTAGTCGGCCAGCTGCTCCTCCATCCAGTACGTGTACTCGCGTGTCGCCGTCCCGCTCACGTACTCCGCCTCGTACGCCGGCGCCGCGCACACTTCCTTCAGCGCAGCGTACAGTCGGCGGTTCGACTCGAAGCTGTCAATGGAGAATGTCTCAAGCTCGACGACACGCTTTGTGGCCTCGTCGCGCACTTCCTTGCTCGGCGACACGCTTGCGATGACAGAGAGCAGGCTAGCAGACACGTCAAGCTCCGTGGCCGCGACATCCATGGGCTTGGCGGTGTTGCTGAAGCTGCGGTCAGCTGCTGCGATGCTGTAGATGCTGCTGAGCGACTGCTCCGCACGTTGCTTCGCTGCCTTGACGAGATCCTCGCACGCCGCTACCGTCTTCGGAAAGAGAGCGGCGCACTTGGAGGCGGAGCTCACATCAGCGAAAATGCGGGACATGATGCTGTTGAGTGCAGCACAGGAGCGGGGGAGGACGGGACGATGAGGGCGGCGGCTGAGTTCCACCGTACACAATCGGAGAGGGAGCACTGACGGGCACGCGAGGACAGAAAAACAAAAACAAAAACAAAAAAACAGACAAGCAAAGTGCGTGACGTGGACACGGGTGGGAGAAACGAAGGAGGGGCGAATGAACGGTAGCTAAAAGTAGAAAGCAGCGTCGAGTGCAACCTGCGTGGATGCACGCGCAGACGAGTGAGGGGGAGTTTGGCCGATGGTGTGGCGAGGTGAGGAGAGACGGGCGAAGGCGCGAAAGATAGGGGGCGAGGGGCTCGTGCAGGGGGTGTGGCGGAACGCATTCGTGAGAGAGGGAAAGCACACGCGCATGAACGAAGCGGGCGGTCCCGCGGCGTGTGTGTGTGTGTGTGGGAGGGGGGAGGCTGTTACTGCTGTAGAGCAGGCAGCTACAGGCACCCCTTTTCACGGTCTCACGGCCACGCGTTTGCTTTCTCTGATCGTGGTCGCCACGGCAGACAAGCGTGTGTTGCGGCAGCTCTGTGGTGTGTTGCCTTTTTCTGTGTCCATGGACAGCGTTCGCGCGGCCGCTGAGGCTCCCACCGAGGGAGGGGTGCGGAGAGCATGACGGCAGGTAGCCGAGTGCAGCGCAGCGAAGAAAGCCGCGGGGCGTTGGCAGAGGAGCACCGTCAATGTCACTCGAGAATGAGGACGGTGCTCTCCCCTCCCTGCACACACACATGTGTACGGTTGCGGGGGTGCGGAAGTGAGGTGACCTGCATATGCGATTGGAGAGGGGTGGATGCGCAGGGATGTCGACACGGACAGGCGGCCCTTGTAGGCGATGCTGTGCCTCCGCATCGATCTGTTGTGTGCCATTAGATGTGTGCCCCGGCCCGCATTTGCTCAAACTGAGCGATACAACAGGAGCCACAGCCACAGACAACAACAAACTAAAAAGCACACGAGACAAGAAAAACAAAACAAAACGAAACAAAACGCACCGATAAAGAGGAGTGAAGGGGGAAAGAACAACGGCGAGTGCAATAATAGCAACGCCGGTCAGAGGCTGTGGTGTGATGTGTTGAGGTGCACCTGCGCATCAGTGGGCCGTCGGACGCTCGAGCAGTGGTGCAGCAGAGGCAGGGTGAATCCGTCACACGCCCAGTCACGCACACACACAGGCATCGTGTGTTAGGCAGAGCCTGGTCCCCGCAGTGCTAGAGATGCGCAGACACAACGCAATCATGCACGCTCACGGCGACTGACAGTGGCTCCGGCGATCGATGCCAGCCACCGCGGATCGGTCGACTCACACAACGAAACACAGACACGCGCAAACCGCGCTGTGCGCGCAGCTACAGAGAAACGGCACAGTCCACGGAGGCAGCACTTAGAACTCGTCCGCTCCACTTTCAGCGCAGTCCTTGGCTCAATGACGTCCCACCTCCGATGTGTGTGTGTGTGTGTGTGTGTGTGTGCAGCTGCCTAGGGGACACCCACGTTGCGCAGGAACGCTTCGCTGTTGGGCTCGCGACCCAGGAATTTTGCCAGCATCTCGTTCGGGTCCTGACTGCCACCGACACCGATGATGCAGTCCACGTAGCGGCTGCCCAGCTTCGGGTCCAGCAAGCCGTTGCGCGAGCGGATGTACTCGAACACGTCAAGAGCGAACACCTTCGACCATGTGTAGCTATACACACCGGCACTGTAGCCGGTGAGGTGACCGAAGGAGCACTCAGGGTGCTCATCGACGTCGTAGTGCACTCCTGGTGTAATGCGCGATTTCACGGAAAAGAAAAGAGCGGACAGTGCCGGGAGCTCCAGAGGGTTACTGGAGAACGGTTGACCAAAGACCTTTAGCGAATAGTCGGCGAATTGCAGCTGGCGCAGCGTGTCGTGACCTGCAAACGCATTTTTCGACGCCACCTTCGCATCAATCAACGCGCGTGGCAGGGCCTCCTTCGTCTTGTAGTGACACGTGATGCTCTGCAGGATTTCCGGCTCCCACAGCCACTCCTCCAGCATCTGCGACGGAACCTCCACGAAGTCCAGCTTAACACGCGTGCCAGCGACAGTGGACATGCGCGTCCGGCCCATCAAGCCGTGGATGGCGTGACCGAACTCGTGATAGAAGGTAGTCACATCCTCAAACGAAAAGAGTGAAGGGCGCTCCGCCGTGGCGGCTGTGAGGTTAGTGACTACGACAGAGAGAGCTGCAGAGAACTTGTGCTCTCCCTCGCAAGTCACAACCGGTGGCACAGTCCTGAAGCAGCAGCCGTGTGAAAATTTGCCCTCGCGCGGGAAGAGGTCGAGGACGATGTAGCCGAGCACGCAGCCGGTCTTGTTGTCCTTCACCTCCAGCGTCTTCGTGTCGCTGTGCCACAGGTCCGCCCCGTTGTCCACCTGCAGGAACGTCACGTCGAAGAAGGACTGGTAGATGTCGAAGAGCGCCTTCACCGTCGCGTCCATCGGGAAGTACTCCTGGATCTCCGTCTCGCTCACGTTGAGCAGCGTCTTCTTGATCTGGTTGATCATGAAGGTGATGTCGTACGCCTCGATGTCGCCGGCCGCCGACAGCGAGCAGCTCGGGTGCAGGTGCGCCTTCAGCAGGCTCGCCTCCGTCGCCCACTTGTGCTGCAGCTTCGGGATTAGGTCGTCCACGAACGCCTGCGCCGTCTCCGGCGTCTTCGCCATCTTGTCCGAGATGTACAGATGCGCGAAGGACGGGTAGCCGAGAGCGGTGGCCAGCTGGTGCCGCTTCTCGATGATCTCCTTCAGCACCCGGTCGTTCACGGGGTACGCTCGGTTGTTGAAGGCGCGTGCCATCGCTTGGCGCGTCGCCGCCACCTCGCAGTTCTTCATCACGCCGAAGTAGGTGGGGTAGTCCATCTTCAGCGTGTACTCGCCTGCGTCCGTGCGCTGCAGCGCCGACACCGTGCTCTCCGGAACACCCGCCAGCGCGTCCGCCGCGAAGTGCACCTCGGTCTTGTCCTCGCTGATGTTCTGCTGGAACTCCGTGCACAGCGACGCCAGCTCCTTCTGCAGCTGCACCACCTTCTGGAAGTCTGCCTCGGGCAGCTCCATACCCTTGCGGCGGTAGTCGGCCAGCTGCTCCTCCATCCAGTACGTGTACTCGCGTGTCGCCGTCCCGCTCACGTACTCCGCCTCGTACGCCGGCGCCGCGCACACCTCCTTCAGCGCAGCGTACAGTCGGCGGTTCGACTGAAAGTTGTCAATTGCAAAGTTCTTCAACTCGACGACACGCTTTGTGGCCTCGTCGCGCACTTCCTTGCTCGGCGACACGCTTGCGATGACAGAGAGTAAAGTAGAAGCAACTTCAAGCTCCGTGGCCGCGACATCCATGGGCTTGGCGGTGTTGCTGAAGCTGCGGTCAGCTGCTGCGATGCTGTAGATGCTGCTGAGCGACTGCTCCGCACGTTGCTTCGCTGCCTTGGCGAGATCCTCGCACGCCGCTACCGTCTTCGGAAAGAGAGCGGCGCACTTGGAGGCGGAGCTCACATCAGCGAAAATGCGGGACATGGTGCTACTTAGCCGATGACGTGAGAGAGGTGCAGTAGAAGGTTGCGGGTTCAGCGGCGCTGTCGTCAATGACGATAAAGGTTTTTTTTTTTTTTTTGACGTGTGGTGTGGGTGAAAGGGCAGAAAAGGGACAGAAGCCGTTAGCTTTGTGTGAATGTGGCGAGGTCGGCTGGAGGAGGAGAAGAGGTAGGTAGGATGTGGCGTTTTGGTGAGCAGGCGAAGCTGTATGGTATAGTGGGCGGAGGAATCTAGGCTAGATAGGTAGTAAGCGATGATTGGAGGTGGAGAGAGACACCATATGAACGGGTCGTTGAGCGGAAGGCAAGTGTTGCGACAGTACTTCATTCTTCGACTCACAAGGGGAATAGATGGTATTGCAGCGGCGGTTGAGTTTATGTGATTCCTGTGCGTGAAAGCTGGGGCGAAGCGAAAAAAAAAAAAAAGGACGCAACTGGGACGTTTCATTGCCCCACACAGCAGATGTCGAGCATCACATTTTGCGTCAAATGAGCCTTGCTTGACGACGGCCCCGTCTCTGCCGACGGCTTAAAGGAGGCGACGTAACTGAAAGCTCTGCTCGGGCTTGCAGTGCCACCATGTGAAAACAGCAAAGAGGCGTTACGCGGGGTTGGCAGATGCCCCAAGCTGGTTTGTGAAAAAAAAAAAAAACTGTCAGGCATCCGCAAGCGAGTGCTGTGGCTTGTATCAGTTGCAACGGGGCGAGACGTGACTTCAGCATAGCACACCCGTTTTCAGGCTTTCAGTGCAATTGCAGGGAACGAAACAGAGATTTAAGGGGTACAGTCGCCAAGCGGCAAAGTACAAACCATGGATTCACACACACACACACACACTCAAAAAGGAAATGAGTTGTCGAGTGGTGTCTACGATGTGAGCACCTTGGCTCGGGGTGATGTGAGTGCTGCACGTGAATCGGTCGACGACTACAACCGCCAAAGCCTGTTACAGAGGGTGGGGGCAAAAAAAGAGTGTGGGCCATCCATGTCGCCGCGTGTAATTCACATCGAGGGTAGAGGCTGTGCATTCACTTGGTGCATCTCCAGCAGCAGCTGGCTTCCGAGTTCGTGGCCCAAAGTAACAGGAAAAAAAAAAGAAAAATACCCTGTGCTTGCCGTTCAGGTTGCTTCAGAGCAAAGAGAACAGGCTGGGCAGGCAGACTCACGACCGCAACCCTTTTTTTTTTTTTTTGGCGTGGCCCTAGGTTCCCGCAACAGGAAGTGGCTGGCGAGCAAAGGCAGCTCGCCGTCTCACAACCAAGTGAGCACTGATACAACACAGTTGCGGAGTCCTGCTGTCACCTTGAGAAAAAAAGCGCACGTGTGACACAGAGACTCGAGCTCTTCGCAAGAGCGCAAGATCACCTCAACTAGCGTCACCAGTAGGCGACGTGGTGCCCCGGGGTGAGCTGCTTTCGTCGAAGCCAGTGGTTTCACCACTTCGTCGGTTTTTCCTCTTGTTCACGGAAGCAGGCCGGCCCTTCAACACCGCATGATTGCTGGACGAGAGGGACGGTGCACGAAAAAAAAAAAAAAAAGAGATGGCGCCACGATTGAGTTGTGTTCCGAGTCCAACCCCTTCTGCTGATCGCAACGTTATGACGCATCACGTTTCTCACAGAGGAAAAGGAAAAGGGCCAGGTGCTGGTGGCGTGCTGCATTCTTGTGTGTGCTTCGCCACGGATCCGTGCGCTTCATTCGGCGGCAAGGGCAGCTTGAGAAGCGGCGGCACGAGCGGAAACTGCAAAAAAAAAAAAAAAAAAACAAGCTCTTTTGCGGGGGTCGGGGGGCTGTGCTGTGGTGTTCTCGCGTGCTCCATGGCTCCGCTGGCGGTTTGCTGGTCGGCGTGGTTTTCCGCGGTGCGGGGGCTTCGGGGGTTTCGGGGCCGGCCGTCGGCCACCCATCCCGGCTGGCGTGGCGCGTGGCCGAGGTTGGGGAGCGGGGGCGGGGTGTGTGTGGCGCTCGCGGTTGCTCCTGGGGGCGTGGGGAGGGGCCCGGCCGGGTGGGCGTTGGGGTAGGGGGCCGGCGCCTCACCGGCCCGAGCACCTCCCCGAGGGCAGGACGCGCGCACCCGCGGGGCGAGGACCGCCGCCCAGCGCTCCCCCGGAGGTGGAGGGGGTCGACGGGGCCTCAGGGCCTCCCGGGCGAAAAAGGGAGAGTTGCGGAGTGCCGAGTATGCTGTCGAGTGGGGCTGGGGGAGGTTACGTCGGCAGCGCGCGTTCCCAGCTGCGTTTTGGTGGGGTTAGGTGTGCTCGCTCCGGTTTTGGTGTCGGTTTTTCACCGCAAGCGGCTGGCATGGGCGAAAGCGCGCATCACCCACAGCAGGGTGGGTCCGTTCAACGGCAAAAAAAACTGAACCGGATGTGCAAACGGCAAGGATGCCCCTGCGTGGCTCAGCGCAAGTGGCGGTAGGAGGGCGTCGGCTGGTGTGTGTGTGTGTGTGTGCTTCCCCCTTCCCTCTGTCAGCAAAGCGGATTTGGTGGAGCAGAGGCAGTGGACAGTAGCGGGGGCGCGTGCCTCGCTACTGGCTGCAGGCGGCGCCGCAGTCGGTGTGGGAGGTATCGGTGGCCACGAACGGGACGTAGCCTGCGAAGCCGTGGCTCTGGAGGCCTCTCCCCGTACCGCTGTACGGGCTATCCGTCCAGCACTGGCGCTGCCGCTGGGCCCGGCGTTCGTGTCTGGAGGTTTGGTCGCGCGCAGGGGCCGCCGGTTGGCCGCCGCCGCTTTGCCTGCCGCGGATCGGCCGGTGTGGCACCGTGGCGATCGAGTGCCCCGAATGTGCGGAGCCTGCATACCCGGTCGGTGTGCTCCTGGGTGTGTGCGGCGCGGTACCCGGCTGGGCCGGTGTTCTCTCCGTCGCGGCTGCCTGTTGGGACGGCTGGTGCCGTCGCGGGTTGCCACAGTGGTTGGTCACGCTGGCATTTGCAGCGCCGGCGCGGCGCCGTTGCGGGTGCGGTGGGGTGTGCTCGTCAGCCGAGTGGCGACGCCGTGGCGCGGGGCCCCATAGATACGTCAAGTCACTGTGGGCATCAGTCTTCCTCACCACTGTAGCGTTTGTCCCAGGACGGGGCTGCAACGCGTTACTCGAGGTTGGACGCAAAGTGTGTTTCTCGGGGCTTGACTGTGCCCGCGATGTTCGAGCACCCATGGCGAGGTAGACGGGCTCGCCAAGTAGGGTGCCACACCTCTGGGAAAGTGGTGCGCGTCGCTGAGAGTGTGCGTGTGTGTGTGTGTGTGTGTGTGAGCAGCTGATGGGAGAGTGGGAGAGAGGATTTTGGTTTCTTTGGGGAACACTCGCGCCACACAGGAGATGCGACTCCGGAAGCGTGGTCAGTCCACCGACAGTGTGCCACAATGAAGAGGGGTGATTAACGCGCAGCGCGACTGTAAGAAAAAAAAAAAGGAGGGACACGTGGTGAGCAGCGCAGCACAGGGCAGAGAGACGCGCAACTGATACACACCACACACGCTCAGAAACACACACGGACACACAGCAACACGCGTGTGATCACTTAGACGCTCTACTGCGGCACAGGGTACTCGAGCAGCATCAATATCTCGTTCGGTGCAATGCGGCCGAAGTGGGTGCGGCGCTGCACCTCGCTGGCACTCGTAGAGCCAAGGCTGAGCTCTGGCACCTGAGCTGCGGCTTGCGGCGCTTGCGCTGCCTCCTGTCGCAGTCGCACTGACCGCCGGTACATGACCTCCTCGATGGTGTGCGGCGCAAACAGGTGATGCACCGTGACTTGCTTCAGCTGGCCGAAGCGGTGCACGCGACCAATGGCCTGCTGCTCCATCGCGGGATTGGGGTTGGGCTCGAGGAAGACGACGTGGTTCGCAAAGGTCAGGTTGAGACCGGCGTTGGCGCTGCGTGACGTCACAAACAGAATGCGGCGCGACGGTGGCGTTACGGCATCGCTGCTGCCGACGGACGGCTGCATCGCTCGTATCGCGCGCTGCCGCTGCGCCATCGACGAGGAGCCCTGCACCATCTGCGGCGCGTAGCCCCTGGCTACCACTGCGTCGTAGGCCATCTGCAGAAACGCTGGGTACTTGGAAAAAACAAGCACGCCGTCGTCCGGGTGCACTCGCCACACCTCCTCGACCATGGCGACGAAGGCCAGCACGCGGCTGCCGCAGCCGACGCGCGCCACCATCGCATCCACCTCTGCTTCGCTGAGCTGCGCCTCCACCGCGGCGGGGACGGAGGCGCCGTCGTTGAGACACAGACCCACCTCGGGTGACGCCTCCGGCGGCGGCGCTGCCGTCACCATCACGACGCGCTTCTCTTCGAGCATGGACTTGCGATTGCGGCAGTAGGGGCACTTGGCGGTCACGTTGCCCGCCACGCTGCGGCTCGCGTCGATGACGCCGAGCACGCATTCCTTGCAGAACATGTGGAAGCACTGCAGCAGCGTTGGTGCCACCATGTCGTCCATGCACACGCCGCACTGCGGCAGCAGCGGGGGCACCTGTGCCAGCTCTGCGAGGGACGCGGCCGTCTCCTCCGGCACGCCGGGGCTGATCAGCGATCCGGGCTTGCGCGCTGCGGCCACCGACTTGGCCCACACCAGCGCCTCCTGCGGGGTAGCGGCGACGAAGGAGGCGGTCAGCGCCTCCGCCAAGACGACGTCGCCGTCACTGTTGTCACTGAAGTACTGCAGCCCGCGTAGCACGTGCGCCTCCACATTGCCGTGGAGCAGCGCGGCATTGCCGACACGCGACGGGTGCAAGCACAGTCGGCACAAGTCCTGCACCCACTGCATGGCGAGGCCCATGCGCGCCGTCAATACACCCTGGCGGTGCAGGCGCGCCGCCACAGCCATGATGACGCGGGCGACACGGTCGTAGAGTAGCATCTCATCTTCGGCGAGGACGGCGGTGTGGACCAGGTAGCGCACCGGCGGCAGCTGCAGCTCGCGGCTCACCTGCTCGTCGCGTCCGTGCCGCACCATGGTGAGCGCAAGTACCTCGAGAAGGGTGTTGGGCAGACACGGCAGCCCAGCTTGGAAGTTGGTGGGTGCAGTCCATCTCCGAAGCTCCGCTGGAACGCGACTCACAGCTGCATCGGTGATGCCGTACACACAGCGTTGCCAGCACATTGGGCAGACGCAGAACGAAACGCTGTCGACCGTGTCTGTGAGAGACACGGCGGTGTTCCGGAGTGCCGCGAGGCAGAACACGGCTCTAATCATGGAGGAGGCAATAAATCGAGTGGCTGAGCTGTGTTCCACGGCATGCGCGGCAAAGCAGGTGTGCACAAGGAACACCTGCTGCAAGCCCCCCTTGCTCAGCTGACGAGCAGCACTTCGCATGCCGAGGAAGCGCAGCGCCAGTCCGAGCGACTCCGTCTTGTTGTTGTTCAGCGGGGTGCCTGTCACTGCCCAGCGCCGCTCCCCATTCAGCAGATGAAAGAGGCTCGCAGCGCCGCACTTCTGCGACTCGTCCAACACGATGCGGCGGAAGAGGAGGTCGGTGACTCGCAGCGGAGGTCGCCTCGTCGACGTCTCGGCGGCGGCAACGTCCGCGTAGTGCGCCTTCATATCGGCCCAGTACCCCGCCAGCACATCGTACAGCGGAGGCAGCAGCAGCCAACGCACGAGCTCGCGGCGGGTGGAGTCGGGCAGCACGTACGTCTCTGCCGCGTCGAACAGGCGTGCGAGAACGACCATGGTGGTATGGTGCGAGCCGCTGCGACCGAAGAGACTGAACTGCAGCACCTCCGCCTGTATCACGGAGGAGCCGACTGCCGCCGCTGCGCTGTAGCCCTTCAGCAGCTCCCACACGCCGTCGAGGAGCGCGTCACTGACGGCGGACGGCCACGCGCGGGGGTCGGCGCTCGCCGCTGTTGGCGCGTTGTCGTCCGCTTCGGCGAGGGTGATGGAGAAGGCGGGGCAGTGGAACACCGGCACGTCACCGGCAGCGCTGCGCTCCACCGTCCACGTACCGGAGGAGGCATCAGCGGTAGCACCAGCCCGAGGTGGCACCAACTTGCCTGCCTTGCCACGGTGCTGTGAGTGACAAGCACCCGCGTTGCCACGGCCACGGACAGCTGCGGTCGTCTCCGCCGTGTCGGTGGTGCTTTGCGTCAACACCACCTGTCGACTAGTGCGACGACACACCCCGCCAGTACCGTCGTCAGCGGCAGGCCACACGACGTCATCGGCGTGCCCACGCACTGCTTCGACAAGCTCCGTCGGCAGGAGGTTGAGCCAGCCACGCGCCGCAGCCTTGGCGCACACGGCGTCGTCCGCCTCGTCTGCCGCACTTGCCGTCCAGAAGCGCAGGCCGTCCGCCTCCTGTCGCAGGTGCGTTGACAGCGTCTCGTACGTCGTGATGACAAAGTCGGCGCGCCGCAGGTCGTCCACGGTGTACTGTGCACGCCTGGCGCCGTAGAAGAGGATGTAGGACGCGGCGGGGTAGAACTTGCGTATCTCCTCGATCCACTGCGGCGCGATGGACAGCGGCACCACAATCAGCGTGGTGCGCGGCAGCCGCGCCGGCGCCACCGGGTGGGTCGCGACGCCGGAGTGGAAGGGGCCGAACGCCCACGACAGCACACCAGGACGGAGGGAGAGACTCCCGTGGCGCTGCACCGTCGACTTCGCGGAGACTTGCCAATACCTGCGCGCGAGCAGCGCGACCTCCGCGTCCGAGGCGGTTTGCGCCCTGCTCTTCTCGCTGTTGTTGTGAGAGCTGGCCTCGCGCACTGCTCGGTCGTAGGCGCACAGCGTGAGCACCGACAGCGTCTTCCCCAATCCCACATCGTCACACAGGAGTCCACCACGGATGCGTCTGCCCGCCACGCTTCTCGCGTCCCACTCGGACTCTCCGGCCCCAACCGCCGCCGCCGTGGAGGTGCCGCTGCCTCGCACTACGATCAGCTCGTTTGTTGCCGCGCAGTAGTACATGACGCCGACTTGGCGCGCTGTCAGCGCCGCTCCGGCAGTGTCGGCGATGTGGTAGAGCGGAGCGGACACGTGCTCGCGGTAGCCGTCGCACTCCTTGCTCCACATCCACTGCACGTTCTCGAGCTGGTGCCGCTTCAGCTGCGCCTGGATGTACTGCAGCGGCACTTGCACCGCGGGCAGCGCCTCCAGCGACTCGGCAGTCACGCGGGCCACGTAGTCCACCACCTGTGCCCCGCTCATCGACGCCGTGAGCTCCAGCGTCGCCATGAACCGCGCGAAGGAGCCGGCGGCGTAGAAGGAGACCCTGTTCTGCCCATTCGACTCCGTCGACGCCGCATCCACGTCCACCGCAGCACCGCCGTCTCCCCCGGTTGTCGCCACTTCGTCGTGGACGAGGAGGTACTCCTCATCTCGGCGGCGGCGCAGAGCGGCTGTGTAGGCGCAGTGCTCCTCCACAAACAGAAAGGACGCCGCCGTGGCCTCGTGATGGCGCTGACATGTGCACGTCGCCCCACGACGCAGCCCATCGGCCATGTGTTGGCACAGTTGCATGTGGGCGAAGAGGAGCCGAGCGGCAATCAGCGCCGATGTGCTGGCGACCGAGGAGAGGCTCGTGGACTGCCACACCGCGGACGGCAGCTCCAGCGTCGCGGTGAAGTAGCCGCCTCGGCCGCCATCGGCGCACGTGTACGCGTAGCAGCGGCGGATGCGCGACTGATGATCGTGTGCGTCGCGATGCCACGGCGGCTCCTTGGCCGTCTCTGGCACAACCACGTGGAGGACCTCCTCGGCCCAGGACAGCTGCCCCGCTGGGGATGCGTTGGGTGGCTGCGCTGCTGCTGCCCTCGGCACAGGCCCAGCCCCCCTCCGCGCCGCGCGTGGCGCTCGCGTCCTGCCGCCGCCCTGCGATGTGGCGCTCGCGTGCTGTGGGTGCGGTGCCGCGGATCGACCTGTGTGGATGCTCTTGACGAACTCGACGTTCCGACCCACCGCTAGAGCGACGGGGAGGGCGAGGACGTCGAAGGGCACGTACTGCCACCGAACTCGCGGCACGCAGGAAGTGGACTGGCCGGAGGCGCTGGTGCAGAGGAGGTGCAGCGCGACGTGCGCCTCGCCATAGGGGCAGCAGTCCAGCGCCGCGAGCGGGGGCCGCCGTCCGCCGTGCCCGTCCCTTGATACCCCCAAGCACGCCATCAAGCTCGCCTGGTCCAGCAGGAACACCTCCTCCAGAGCGACGCGCTGGGTGAGCACGAGGAACTGTGTGAGGGCGACAACGGCGCTGTTGCTCACTCCACCCAGACGGCACGCCGGGCACGCCATGGCGAGGAGGCCGGAGAACGTCTCGTTCCTGTCCGCCATGGACAGGAGAAATTGAAACAGCTCTGCTGCACGCGTTGCCGGGTCGTCGCCGTAGCCGCACCCGCCCTGCTCGCGCACCACGCGGGCCAGACGAGCGCACTCGCTGAGAATGAAGTACTGCACGCAGGGAAGGGCGGCGCGCATGACAACGGTGTTGGCACCGTCGGCCACCGCCGCATCGCGGTGGTCACCGGATGCGCTGACACTGCCGTCAGAGAAGGAGTCCTCCTCCACCTGTCCGGTCATCGCCGCCAATGTGTGCGCTGCGTCGGTGGTGTGGTTCGCCAGCGTGTGTGTCGAGAGCTCCACCACGCTCCCAGCCGCCCGCACGTGATCGAGTGCGAGCGCGCTGCGAAGGTGCTTCAGCAACGACTCTTCAAGCAGCGGCGCCGCAGCGAGACTATCCGGCGGCAGTGCTGAGGCAGGTCGCTTCCGCGTAGTGCGCTTCATGCGCGTCTGAGCCCTCCCGTCACCTCCAGCGTCTCCGGTTGCGTGTGTGTCTGTGTAGGTGGCGGCGACCGAGCTGCTGTGGGTGGCTCGCAGCGGCGTGGGAGTGCCCAGCACCTCTCCCGCCAGAGTCATCTGGCGCGTGGCGCGGTGTGTGGGGCGCTCTGGTGGCGCCGTAGATGCTGGTGCAGTGAACGCGTCCACATCCACTGGTCCCGGCGGTGGGGGCGGGACCGACACGACAGAGTTGGAGCTGGAGGCGGTGGTAGAGGATGCGAGGGAGAAGACTGCCGCGTCCCCTGCGATGGGGCTTTGGTCGGCCATGGATGGGGTGCCTGCGTGCGTGAGCGGAGCGGTGTGGAGATGCTGTCCCGATGCGGCGGAGCTCACCGGCGCACTCCGGATTCTCTTGGGGGCCATGGTGCGCTGTACAGGACCGACGTGTGCTGATGCGGGCTGGGCAGGCGTGGATGTGTGTGTGTGTGTAATGTCCCAGAGGGCGATGTGAAGAGAGAGAGAGGGGTTGGAGAAGAGGGGGAGGGCATTGACACACAGAGAGACAGAGAATGTGTGTCTCTGAGTCACCAGAAGCGGGGGAAGAGGAGGCGGGGGGAGTTCCATAGATGTCGTGCCCTTGCCCCTCTCACACACACGCACACACACACACACACACTCAGCTCGTGGGGATGAGGAGGAGCAGAGGGGGGGGGGTGAGGGGAGAGCTCCCCTTTTTTTTTTGTGTTTTGTTGATTCGAGTTTCAGCTGCGTGCCGCGAAGGACAGTCTTCGCAACGACAAGTGACGAACGGACAGAGGAGAAACGGAGAAGACAGAGAGAGAGAGAGTCTGTGTACGTGTGTGTGTATGCGTGTGTATGCGTTGGGGGAGGGGAGGAGTGCTGCACATGGAGCGAGAAACAAGAGCGAGAGAGAAGCTGCGGACGGAGAAAGGGGGGTGGAGGGGAGGGGACCTTCGTACACACACGAGTTCCAGCAAGTGGGTATGAACATAAACTGTACATGCACGTGTGCACATGTGAAGAGGGCTGGGGTTGGGGGTGGGCTGAGACCGCCGCCTCGCGTCCCACCTCCGCTCTCGCTGTGCTCTTCCCTCAGTCCTCGGATGACACCTTCTCTCTCTCTCTTCCATCCGCTGGCAAAACGTATCGACGCACGGGTAAGACAACAGTAGCGAAAAGAAAAATAAATAAATAAAAGAAAACGCTGAGGGGCAGAGTGACGTCCTGCCACGCCAAGAAAAACAACAACAACAACAACAACAAGACACATCAATAGCGAGCATCGCTTTCTAGGGCGACACAACATTGACTGACATCACCACCACCACGAGTCGTCACGCGCAGATGGCGCGAGAGGAGGCGGAGGTCAGCGATGCGAGTGCGACCGACGCCGTACGAGCGGGGCTTCCATGGGAGGATGCCACACCGGCCACATCTGCCAACGCAGACACATCTATACGCCGCCTGAAGAGAGAAAGAGAGAGAGAGTGTGTGTGTGTGCGTGTCATGGGGGTCACGTTACTGCTCTCTTCCCCCCCGTTGTTGGTGAGGGTGGACGGCCAAGGATGGACATGATGCGTGATAGAAACACGTGCAAAGGGGAGGGAGAAGGGGGTGCAGACAGGGGAAAGCTGCGCTCGAGAGAGGAGTGGTGGTAGTGGTGGTCGTCGTCGAGAAACAAACAACAAGAACCACAGCAACAAAGTCAGTAGCGCACTCACGAGCATACACACTCGCGCAGCAGCGCCGCGCTGCTTCGTCCATCACCGCCCTCCTCTTCCTCCTCCTCCTCCCTGCTCTCTCTCTCTCTAACACACCATTCGGAGCATACACAAACACGCAGACAGGCAGGCAGAAACACCGACACACACACACAAGTAAAAAAAAAAAAACGAAAGAGAGAGTGCTTGAAATGCAGAGAGAGAGAAAGTGAGACAACGAGTGAGAGTGAATCATGTGCGCGACGGATGATGGAAATGAACAGAGACAAGAGAGCTAAAAAAAAAGAAAGAAATAAAGGACACGGGTATGGCAAGACAGGGATGAAACCCGAGACACGACAACCACCACAGCAAAGAAGAAGAAGAAGAACGAGCCACCTCCCTCACTTCCCCCCCCAAAAAAACAAAAAACAAAACAACAACAACAAGACGAGTAAACGGAAACACATACACACAGGGAAGACGTCCAGCCGCTGCAGTGGAGGAGGAAGAGAGAGAGAACGCGATCTCGGGGCACATCAGAGTCCTTCCCTCCTTCCTTCCTCCCCCCCTGAAAAGGGGGAATGGCGGGGTGTGAGGCGCGGTCTAGAAGGTCACCTTGGGGAAGCCGTGGCGCTCCTGGTAGGGCACATATGGGCGGTTGGGAAAGAAGCGCTTGCCCTCCGCCGCCATCTTCTTCAGCGTCTCCACCGGTGCGAAGTGGTCCTTCTTCGTCTTCCGCTGCAGCTGCTCAAGCGCTGCGACCACGTTGGCGATGCCGCGATGGTCGGCGTACTGCAGCAGGCCGCCGCGGAAGGGCGGGAAGCCGGTGCCCCAGACCATCCCCGTGTCGACGTCCTCGGGGGACATGGCGATGCCCTCGTCGAGGATGCGGGTGGCCTCGTTTACCATGAGCAGGACGCACCGGTCGACGATCTCCGTCTCCGAGACGGAGGCGCCGAGTTCGCCGCCCATGTACTTGGTCAAGATGGCGCCATTGAGCCCCGTCTCCTTCCCATCCGCCGTGTAGTTGTAGAAGCCCTTGTTGTTCTTGCGACCGAGATGGCCGTCGCTGACCATCTTCTCGATGGAGGCGTTGACGGCGAAGCGGTCGCTCTTGAGGCCGTTGGACAGCACCGGCCCGACGTGGCAGGCGACGTCGAGGCCGACCTCGTCCAGGAGGCGGAAGGGCCCCATCGGCATGCCAAAGGCCAGGATGGCCTCGTCCACCTTCGCGGGGTGGCAGCGCTCGTCCGCCGCCAGCCTCCCCGCCTCCGCCATGTAGACGCCGAGGATGCGGTTGACGAGGAAGCCTGGCCCGTCATTCACGATAATCGGGATCTTGCCCGTCTTGAGGGCGAGGTTGAAGATGGCGGCCGCCGCCTCGGCGGAGGTGCTCTTCCCCTTGATGACCTCCACAAGCGGCATCTTGGACACGGGGTTGAAGAAGTGCATGCCGACGATGTTCTGCGGGTACTTGGCGACCGTCTGCATCTCCGTCAAGCTGAGCGACGACGTGTTCGTGGCGAAGAGATTCTTGGAGTTGAGGATGCCGTCCTTCTCCAGCTGCTGAATCACCTTCTTCTTGATGTCCATCACCTCCACCGCCGCCTCCACGATGACGTCCACGTCGCGGAAGACCTCGTCCGTCGTGCCGCCCGTGACGAGCGCCATCTTCTTCTCCAGCCCGGCCGCGTCCATCCGCTTGCGGCGCACGGCGCGCTCGAACTCGCCCCGCACGTTCGCCACACCCTGCTTCACGGCCTCCTCCTTCAGGTCCTTCACCGCGACAGGGATGTCGTTCTTGGCGAAGTAGTGCACGATGCCGGCGCCCATCACACCGGCGCCGATGACGCCGACTCGGTTCACCGCCATGACCTTGTCCTTCGCCACACCCGTCTTGTCCGCGCTCTTCTTCATGCCCTCCTGCAGGAAGTAGAGCGACATCTGATTCTTCGCCTCGGGACTGCAAAGCAGCTCGGCGAAGCCGCGGCACTCCTTGTCGAAGCCCTGCTGGTTGGTGTGCGTCGCAGAGTACATGACACACTCCAGCGCCTTGTACTGGGCGATGTACTTGCCCTTGGTCTTCTTGTTGAGCATCTTGATGGTCTCGCTGGCGACCTTGCGGCGGCCAAAGCTGGTCTGCTCCAGCGCGCGGTCCATCAGCGAGATGCTCTTCCGCTTCGACTGGCGCGCCGGCTTGTCTGACAGGTACTGGCCCGCCCACTTGCGCACGCCCTCGTAGAAGCGGTGCTCGCCCTTCCACCGGTCCTCGGCGGCGAGGACGACGTCACACGCACCGGCCGACTTGGCCTCGCGCGGCTTCACCTGCTTCGAGGTCATGATCCACTGCACCGTCTTGGTGAGCCCGCACAGCCGCTGCGTCCGCACCGTGCCGCCGCCGCCGGGCAGCAGGCCGAGGAGGCACTCTGGGAAGCCCACCTTCGCTGTCGAGGCCAGGAGCCGCTGGTGGCAGGCGAGCGACAGCTCGAACCCACCGCCGAGGGCCAGGCCGTTGATGGCGGCGACTATGGGGAACTTGGACTGCTCGATGCGGTTGAAGAGCTTGTGACCGGTGGTGGGCACCTGCACGGCCACCGTCGGGTCCGTGACGGTGTACATCTGATCGATGTCGGCACCGACGCAGAAGGTGGACTTGGCACTCGCAAGAATCGCGAACTGCGCCTCGCCCTTCGCGACGAGCGACTCCACCACGTCCAGGGCGGTGTTCATGTCCTTCACAAACTCCTCCCCGAGCGCGTTGGCGCTCGACTCGGCGCGGTTCATGACCACCCACGCAATGCGACCAGAGTCGACGTACACGGTGATGTGCCGCCCTGCCTGGTGCGTGTGCCAGAGCCGGTGGCGCAGCACATCCTTGGGGAAGTCATAGGCAGTGACTGTCGTCTTGGCTGCCGCCGCGACAGAGGCGGTGGCCGCAGCAGAGCTTGCCGCCGCCGCCGCCGGAGTCGCCTGTGTGCTTGCCGGCGCGCCGTGAGCGAGGACCACGCTCGGGACAAGGAAGCGGGTTGCGAGAAAGCGCCGCATGTCTGCCACGCCGAAGCTCTCTTCTCTTCTCTCTCTGTGTGTAACCGTGTGTGTGTGTGTGTGTGTGTGTGTGTGTGTGTGTGTGTGTGTGTGTGTCCGCCTGATGGAGGGCAAGAGAGTCGAACGAAGAGCAGCAACAACACAAAACAAAATGGGAAGGGGGGGGGCGGGGAGTGATGGCGTCACGTGGTTGAGCGTGTACGCCTGATGTATTTGTCTGTATGTGTAAGTGTGTGTGAACGCGCGCCTTCGTGCCCGAGTCGCTGCCGTGTCGATCGTTTCGGTAGTTTTTTGTTTGTGGTATGTGAGTGCGTGTGTGAGTGCGCGTGTGCGTGTGTGTGAGTGCGTGTGTGAGTGCGTGTGTGCGTGTGTGTGTGTGCGACAGCGCTACGGAGGAAACAAACAAAAGAAAAAAAGATGAAGGAGAGAGAGAGAGTAGAGTCAACAACAAAAGGAGCGTTCGTGTGTGTTTGTGTGTGTGATCTGGTGTGCACGGGTCGCCATGGAGCGACGATCGCCGGCGCGTGGGTGACGAGGGAGGGAGAGGGAGAGAGAGAGACGGTAGGAGGAAGAGGAGGACGAGGCAGGAAGACACTGCGTGGATGGATGTCAAGGGGAGCGTTCGCGTTCAATGGTGGCGGTGAGGAAGGTCGGGTGTGTACCGAGTCAACTACGCACCCAACCAAGAAGGAGGGGGAAGATGAACGTTTTTTTCTTTTTCTTTTTGTTTCACAGCTGTCGTGGCGTCGTGGTTTCCCTTCGCCACTCGCTCATCTGTCAGAGTGCTGACGAGGACCGCCGTCAACTACAGACGAGTGATGTCCGGGGGGGGGGGGATGTGGTACCGCACACCTGCCGTGTGTGTCCGGCTCTGCATGCTGCACGCTGTTAGGCATACACGGCGCCGGTGTGTGCCCTCAGCTTCTCCTGCATGGCGGTCTGCCACTCACCAAAGGCGCCGTTGCGGACAACAGCGCCGAGTCGCGGGTGCTCGTCTACGACTCGTGTCACCCCGTACATCTCCACATCTGCCAGATCGGGTCTGTTGCCGCCGTGGAACACGTTCCCGTCCGGTCGGCGCTGCAGAAACGTTTGGAGCTCTGCCAATAGCCAATCGTCCGCCACGCCGGCGCGGATCGTGGCCGCGAGGGACTGGCGCGCCGTCTCGCTCAGCATCCAGAGCCCCGTCGACGCACTCGTCGCTGCCGTCGCGGGTGAGGTCTCCGGTGCGCCACCCTCGCTGCACTCCATCTTGGCGACGAGGCGAGGCTGAATCTTGTAGCGCGAGAGCACCGACAGCGCGGCGCTGCCGACGACGTGGTACAGCACGTTCTGGTAGCTACTCGGGGTCACGTAGGTGTAGGTCGCGTACGCGTCGCGGAAGGAGTTGTTGGCAATGGCGAAGGAGGCGCCTTGAAAGTGGTTTGTGATCCAGTCGCGAGTGGCGCTGATGCGCGGGTTCGCCACATCCGCCGTGTACTGGAGTGGCGTCGACAGCTGCGCCGCGATTTCACCCGAGTCCACCAGGTACACGCTGCGGCTGTCCGATGCCTCGGCTGCGGGGCCGCCTGGTGGCTCCACAAGCGGTGTGAAGCGGAGCTGTGGGGCGAGCTGGTAGCGTCGGTCTGGCAGCCCCTGCCCGCTCAGTGGATCGATCCACACCTCTTCGTACGGCACGTCGTGGTACCGCAGCACCGCCTCCACCTTGGCGCAGTAGGGGCAGCCGAGGAGCCGGTAGAAGGTGAGCTGGATGTCAGCGGGCGTGTGTGTGTACACGCGGCCTTCAGCCGCCGCCGTCGCCGATGCCGCTGCCGATCCTGTCGTGCTCAAGTTGGTGTACCGGTCCTTCAGCGCGTGATAGGTCCACGGCAGGTGCGACGGCGTCAACGCGTCCTGCAGAAGCGCTGCGTTCTGCAGACTGTTAAACTCCTTCGCCGAGAGTTCCTTCGGTGCCCCACTGGCTGCGGCGCTGCTCGAGCGCTGGCAGTACACCACAGCCGCGGCTCCACCACCGATGGTGACAGCCGTGGCGGTGGCCACCTTCGCCAGGAAGCGCATAACTGGCACCGGTGGTCGAGAGGCGTACTTGTGCGTAAGGGTGCGATGAGGTGTGGGATGAGAAGAGAGAGAGAGAGGACGTCAGCTTTCGCACTGTCCAACACACCAACTCACAAACACACACGCGGGGTGATATGACAAAGCAACCGAGCTTGTTTGGACACCACCACGTCGTCGACACTGCCGCCGACAGATGAGCGACGCAGAGATGTCACTGCGCCCCGCTGATGGAAGTCCTTCCCCCCCTCTTCTCTGCTCTCCCTGCTCCTTTCTGACGTTATCGTTACCACTAACACACACAAACACACACACAAGCCAAAAAAAAAAAAAAACAACAAACAACAACCGTTAATACTTGTTTCGTGTTTGGTGGGTGTGTTTTTGCGCGCTCTCTCGCTCTCTTGCACTGCCGGTCCGTTGGGATGCATATATGTGTACCGGACACGAGAGGGAGAGACAGAAAGGAAGATGAGAGGAGGACGAGAGAGTGTGTGTGTGCGTGTGTGTCGGATGGTTCGTGTGCGATGCAGTCAACACAGCATGAGGGGAGTGTGGTGTGGTGTGGGGGACCGGTGGCGCAGGTCCACACCGACGCTAGCGTGGTTGTTTACTCCCTCTCCTATCCACCAGAAGTGCGACATGCACCTGTAGAGGTCGGCGAGCCCCAGCAGCCGCGTGGATACCAACACGAACAAACGATTGGGTGTGTGCAGAAGGAGTCACAGACACCCCCTCCCCCATTGACACAGAGAGAGAGAGAAAGAGCTGCCACGCGAAGTCTGCACGGCACCGCCTCTCTATCGCCTCTCCTTCACGCGCTGCACGCGTCTGTGTGTGTGTGTCTGTGTGTTGTCTGAGGCTGTCAGCCTGGAAAGGAGACGAGAACTGTAGGGAAGGAAAAAAAAAAAAAAGGAGGAGAGAAGGGGCAAGTACGCAAATACGCAACGCAAGCATGACACTGTGTGGAGGACCAGAGAAAAGGAGGAGAGAAGGAAGCGGAGGGAAGGGAAGGGAAGGGAGTACGTCATTTGTGTAGAGAGATTTTTTTTTGTATGTGTGTTTGTGATGTGTATTTGTGTGGTGTGGCGGGCAGAGCCTGATCGTGGAGAGGGAGGCCCATCGCCGCCGCCGTCACAGAGAGAGAGAGCTGCTCCCTCCCCTCTCTCCCCTCCGTCCCCGGGGGGCACCCATGACCCACACGAAAGAGAAGAAGAAACAAAAAACAGAAGAAGAGGTCGCAGAGGAAACTCGATCAACACACATACGCACACATACACACATACAAGCACAGTCTCACACACAGACGCTGACAGGTAGGTGCACAGACGCATCCATCACCCACCCACCAAATCACCCACCCACCCACACACACACACACACATACACCTAAGTCAGTGTGATATGCGCCGGCACGCTTATCAACGTCAAGCAACATAGACAAGGGGAGGTGAAAAGAAAAAAAGAAAAAGAACAGAAGCACACACGCACATACGCACTCAACGAGACACACACGCACGCATGCACGGACACGGATGCACCACCCTCACAGCGCCTGCGCGCTGCTTAGTTACATGTTTAGTTTTTTTTTTGTTTGCTGCTTCATCGTCGAAGAGGGAGAGGGGTGGTGGATGGGTGGTGGTGGTGGTGGTGGTGTGCCTTGGGGTACGGCCGCGGAGGAGCAGAGGGGAGAGACGGGAGATCAGCCAACACGACAGCGCCTCCCCTCTTCCCAGCCTCCCATCTCTTGTCTCTCCTCTCTTCTGCCATCCCCTCCGCACACCCGCTGACGATGTCAGAAGAGACGAGACATCTGCGTGGCGAGGCCGGCGACGTCGGGTAACGGGTTCGTGGGGTTCGACTGGTGCACCTCCACGGCGCTGTGGGTGCCGAAGGGGGAGATGTTGGGGCTGTTCTTCGCGTAGCTCACTTGGATGGCACGGTTCGTCAGCATGCGGTAGCGGTTGTGCAGGGTGAAGATGGCGGTGTCTGCCTCCTGCACCGTGGAGAAGGTGATGAAGGCGGCACCGCGGCTACGGTTGCTGTTGTCGCGAAGGATGTGAATGTGCTCCACGTTGCCGTACGCGCTGAACAGGTTGCGCAGCCGCTCCTCGGTGCACTCGAAGGGAAGCTGACCGACAAATAATTTGGCCGCAGTAAAGCTCAGCTTTGGTGGCTGTGATTGCTGCTGCTGCTGCAGCATGGCATGCGGCATCCCGCTCGCACCGCCGTATTCATTGTGCTGCTGTTGCGACAGCTGTCCGAGGCCCATCATGCTGTTGTTGTTGTTGTTGCCCGAACCGGTGTTTCCACTCCCACGCCCTCGCGGAAGGCGTTGACTCCCCCCTCCTAGCCCGCCGCTCGCACCGCTGTCCTGGCTATAGTGATTGCTGTGACTGCGTGGGTGCGGTTGCTGCTGTGAAGAGCGAGGACCTGGTCCATGCGGCGCCCACGGCTTCGCATGCGCGCTCAGGTTCGTTGCTGCCGTGTCCATCTCCGGGGAAGAGGAGGCGGCGGGTGGATGGGGATGAAGAAAGACACGGGAAGAGGCACGTCTTGTAGGACGGAGAGACACCAGCGCAGAGATGAATTGCAACGAAGAAACAACAACAAGAGGAGGAAAAAAAAAAAAAACGGGAGCGGAGGACGCAATCAGGTAGTGCTTGTGTGAACGTGTCTGTGGTGTGTATCGACTCGCGGCTACCGTGTGAATGTGTCTCTCTCTCTCTGTTGCTGCAACGTTGACAAGTTACCCCCGTCAAGTGCCGGCCACGGATACGTGATGATACGCGAAGAGGAGGAGGAGGTGACGGGCGTGGAAGAGGAGAGTGTGATGGTTGGTGGATAATCACAACAGTTTACGCTGCCAGCGATATGACTCGCCCACGTCTGCTTCAGTGCTCACTGGGCGTAGTGCGCGACGCAGGAGGAAGGGGCACCGAGAGAGAGAGGCGAGCGCTGGTGATGCTGGTGGAGGCGCGTGGGGCGGTGAGTATCACGAGTGAGGTGACGACACGTCAGCCAGGTTCTCCCTCGCGTGCCCTCCCGTCCCTCCTCCTTCACCACCTTCTCCTCGAAACACACAAACACACACACACACACATTCTCCTCTCCACAGACGCGGGGGCTGTGTGTTCCACCTCCTCGAACCGTGTGCACGAGTGCGTCGCTGAGCGGGGGGAAGATGAAGAAACACATGAAGGGGAGTTCAGAGACTACCGCCTTCGTCAATACAGTCACGCGTATGTACTTGCATGCGTGTGTGCTAGTGTGTGCGGTGGAGTCTGGGGTACGGAAGGCCCGCAGAACACCTCTTCCTCGCTTCTCGCCACCCTCCACCATGCGCACCGATCGTGTCCGAGGGTCTCACTGCTCAGCTGAGGCGGACGGTGGACGTGAGCGGTGACGGGCGGTGCGGCGGGGGAGAGTGCGAGGCACAGGTGCACGGGCAGAACAGGCCGAGGAGCGTGGCGGAGAGACGCAGCGCACTTGCCAGCCAACCTGTGAGACGAGAGCTGTCGCAGACAGCGTTCGAGGCGCACAGGAGCACATGCACACACATACACATACACACACAATCCACAAACACAGTGACGGGAAAAAGAAAATAGAAGCACTTTCGCTGAGCTGGAAGGGTGCCCTTGTCCATCAACCCGCCCTGCACGGCTTGCCTCCCTTTCCCATGCTGAGGCTAACACAAGGAAGCGAGAGAGCGGAGGAGGAGACCGACACACACACACACACACACACACACAGACACACACGTGCACGTGCACACTGCAGACGGACACTGCGAATGAGCGATGGGGTGGGTGAGTGAGTGCGCGTGTGTTGGGAGGTGGGCAAGGGACAGGTGACGCTGATGGGCAGGACGAAGCACACACAGTAAAAATGCGGGTGATGTGGAGTGAGGTGAGGTGGGGTGAGGTGGGGTGACACCCGTAACCGTGCCGAGGCAGACGGTGCGGGCGGTGGGGGGTAGTGTGTTGTGTCGCACTCTCCATCCGTCCTCTCCTTCCCTCCCTTCTACAACCCCCCCAACGTCCTCTTACGTGGACGGTGGGGGGACAGGAGAGGGGCGGAGGGGCGGAGGGGAGAGGGAAGGGACACTGGTGTAATAGTAAAGCAAGAACACAAGAGAAGATGCGGCGACAGAGAGAGAAAGAGAGAAGGAGAGAAGGTGGGAGGCGGTGCCGAGGAGCTCTAACCCGGACACTCGCTCTCCCTGCCCCCCCCTCCTCTCCTTGCGCTGTGCAGGCGACACATACAGTCGAAGGACGGGAGGGTCGAGGCGACGCCTCGCGACGCTTCACGGCGCTTCCGTGCGTCTACGCGTATGTGTGTGCGTGTGTGTGCATTTGAGTTTGCGTGCATGTTGTGCGCACGGCGGCGTGTGGCACTGTTGGGGTGTTGCCGGTGGTTGCAGGCGCGGCGACGTTACCATCGCCGCCGTCGTCACCATCATCTCCCCCCCCTCCACTCGCTCCCTCTTCAGACGGCCTGGGCAGCTTTCTTCAGAGCCGCCACGAACACGTCCACCGGCTGGCCGCCGCTGAACTGCTGGCCACCCGGCAGAGAGAAGTAGGGAACCCCATCGAAGTGCGGAAGCTGGCGTGACTGCCGCAGCTCCTCATCCAGCCGAGACTTGACAGCGCCGTCCTGCAGAATGGCCTCCACCTCTTCCCGTGTGTTGGCCACTCCGGCCTCCTTCGCGGCGGCCGTCAGCTCGTCCAGGTCGTCCAGGTTCTTGCTCTCCTTGTGTGTCCGGCGCAGCAGCGCCTCCTTGAGCCGGTTCTGCGCCGCCCAGTCCTGCTTCACCGCGCCGGCGTAGGTGAGGAGGGTGTGGGCGCGGTACGTGTTGAACCGAACGGCGCTGGGCGGGTAGCGGAACTCGATGTTGGGCAGGTTGGAGCTGCGGCAGCTTTGGTTCATGGGAATGCGCTCCGGCTGCGCCGCCCACTGTTCGGGCAGGTTTGGATTTCCAAACTTCTTCGCGAGGTACGTGGTCAAGCCTGTTGCCGTGCCGGTGGGGATCTCCGGGCTGAGCTGGAAGGGGTGCCAGTGCAGCTCGACCTCGATGGGCTTGCCGTAGGAGGGGCTCGCCGCGGCGACCTCGATCGCGCGCTTGCCCACCCAGCACCACGGGCAGGCGACGTCTGACGTCACGTTCACAACGATCTTCGTGGACGACATATCTGGCGCTTCAGTGCGCACAGAGCGGGTGGGGAGGGGTGAGAGACGATGGTGACGGTGCTGATGCTAGGGTGGGGGAGCAGGACGGGGCGTGGGATTGTGTGTGTCTGTGTGTGTGTGTGGCACTGGTGGAGACACCGCCAGTAGTGGTGGGCAGAGCAGAGGGAGAAAGAGAGTGAATTGTGAAAGTGTAGTGTGTGTTTGTGTGTGTGTGTGTGTGTTGGGAAATGGCGGACGGGACAGGAACCGCTGCCGGTCCTTTGGTTCACACTGCCCCTCACCACCGTGCCTGGCGGCCCTATTCCAAGTAGAGAGAAGTCAACTTTACAACATGTGAATCTCCTTGAGGAAGTCCATGATGCACTCGATAGTCTCTCGCGGCTTGTCGAAGTACACGGTGTGCGTCGCTTGTGGGAGTGTGTGCTGTCGAAGGTCGGCGGCGTACCGCTCCCACAGCTGCTTGTACTGTTCCTGGCCACCTATGGGGCTATCTGCGCCCAGTACCGACAGCACCGGCACTGTGCCGACGGTGGGGTGCTGAAGCGCGTACTGACCTTGTGACCACTGTCTCGTTCGTTCGTGGCGGCTGGTCGCACCGTCTCTGTTGCCTGTCGCCGCCGCCGCCGCTGCTAGTGCGGCGCACCGTTCCTCCTTGTAGTAGGAGTCGGAGAAGAAGAGCTGCTTGCTGCGCATCGAGTGTTCGAGGACAGGCAGGTTGCACTTCCACGCCGCCACACGCTGCGCGGGGTCGCGTGCGTGGACGGGTCGCAGCGCGAGGTTCGTCGTGCACAGTCCCCGCACACGTATGTCCTGCATGCCGGACCGGAGGAACTCCTCCTGCCCGCTCCGCAGGTCGTGGATGGCGTCCATGTTCACAGCTTTCATGCGTTCGATGATGTCGATCAGCTCGCTGGTCAGCTCCGGAGACATGTGTGAGCGCACAACGGGTGGCATGTCGAGGCTCACCAACCCCACCACCTCCGCCGCCGCCGCGCCACCCTTGTCCACCGCGGAGGAGGAGGAGGAGGGGACCTGTCGGTCCATCAGGTAGCGCGTCCATGTCATGCTGCCCATGCTGTGCCCTATCCCTACCACGCGCGGGCACCGCGGATGGTGGGGACCGGTGAAGCGGCCGGGACCGAGAGCCGCCACGTGCGACGTGGTGGCGGGGAGGTCGTGCTGCAGGTAGTGGCTTAAATCTGTGACGAGGTCGTCCAGCGTGTGCGTCGGCGTGTGCGGCGAGAGGCCGTGGTTGCGCGCGTCGAGCGTCGTGATGTGGAAGGGAAGCACCCTCGATGTCTGGTCCTTCGCCTCCATCGCGACCCGGTTGTGTGCATCGAGGGCGTTGCGCAGCATACCCACAAACGTGTTCATGGCGCCGCTGTGGGCGAGAAACCCGTGAAGGACGACGAAGCAGACCGGCGCCGCTGTGGCTGCGGCACTCGACAGCGAGACCTTCGCCGGTGTCTGCACCGCGTGCAGGGCGACAGCGGTCGGCATGGGTCGGGAGTCGGCGTGGGAAGTGCTGAGAGGCAGCTGCCTTGTGTTGGGGGGGGGGGGGGGCAAAGAGAGGCGTGAGGTACGAGAGACGTGGCGGGGGACGGGGAGGAGGAGGAGGGAGTGGTGAGGGGTGAGAGCTGGCTGTGGTGCGCGTCCAGGACGTGGCGGACAGCTGCTCGTGCATCCGCAGACTCACGGGCGCAGCTCTCTCTCACACACACAAACACATACTGCAAGAGGGCGGAGAGCTGCGCGATGGGCCGTCCACGCGCTGCTGCCGCACTTCGCCTCCCCTGGTGCAGAGAGGAGAGAGAGGAGAGAGTGTGTGTGTGCTGTGTTTTTTTTTTTTTTTTTTTTTTACTGGAGGAGAGAGAGAAAGGACAGTGCAGTTCCATTCTTGTGTGTATGTATAATTCATAGATGTTGAGCAAACAAAACAAACAAACAAACAAAGCGAGCACACATGACAAGCACGCCAGGGCCACACACAGAGAGAGAGAGCCCGAGTTGCACAACCACGAATTCCACTCCACAGAATTAAACACAGCGCTCCGCGCGCGGACTCAGCACACACACACACACACACACACATACACACACAGGAAACACACAAACACACAAACACACACACACGACATCGATGATATGGTATGCGCGTACCCACACATACATGCTCACACACTACAATAGAAACAGTCCACTAGAGACACGGAAAGAAGTGAGCGAGAGAGAGAGAGAGAGAGGAGGGGGTGAGAGAGCGAGTGGGTGGGCATGTGTGCCCATCCCCTGTTCACACACACACACACACACACACACATACACAAAGCAGAGAGCAACGTGCACCAGCACCAGGCTCCCGTTCTCACGGGAAGGGGAATAATACAAAAAAAAAAAGAAAAAAAAACACCCACAGAAAAGAAGGACAAAAGATGGAAACAGGAACCACGTCCAGCCCTCCCCGCGCGCAGGCGGCGACATCGTCGAGGAGGATGTCGCCGTACACGCACAGTCGGCGAGGGAGGTGAGCCAGGAAGGCAACACCATGGACATCCACAGCACTCACACAGACACACAGACACACAGACACACACCCGCACACACGGGAAAGAAAAGAAAAGAGAGGGGAGTTCCGAGAGATGGGGGGGGGGGGAAGAGGCCATGACATACATGCGACACACACAGAGACACAGAGACACACACACACACGCACACACATGCACCAATTCTCCTGGGGGGGGGGGATGAGGGAAGACAAGAGAGAGAGGGAGGGAGAGGGAGAGGGAAGGAAGGAGGGCGACAGCCACCCGCACCAGCGCGATGTGAGACATCCACAAGTCTGTGAAGTACATTGAGGAGGGGGGCGGGGGACGATGTCTACATCTGTCGCCTACCAAGAGGCGGAAGTACGAACACAAGGAAAAAAAAAAGCAGGAGGTGAATTAACAACCCATGTGTGGCGCTGGCACACACATGTACATGTACACGCACAGATACTTCCGTCTTCATGAAGCCCGTCTCCCTTTGCATCATCACGTCAATGCACATGGGTGTTTGTGTATGTGTGTGTGTGTGTGCTTCGTCGCCAATCGACTGACATCTCTCCCCCCTTCCTCCGTTTTTTTCAATCTCTCGTGCTCTCGGCCTCACCGGCGTGTCGGTGCGCTCGTAGGGAAGGATGGGGCAGTATCGCTGGGGCTGCTGAAGAGCTTCTCTGATGCTGAGCCCATCGCGAGAACCGAGACGAGCCCGCGGTCGGACCCGGTGATGGAGACCGTCATCGCCGGCGTCCTGAGCGACATCATACTCGACGCCAGTCCGTTGCCCAGCACACCGAATGGAATCTCCCCCACCTCGATAGCGCGGCTGCCGAGGCCGAGCACCGGGACGATGGGGACCGCCGCCCGGTTCATCGCCCGCTCCGCATCATCCAGAAGAGATTCCACGTCGTGGTGGCGCTGATAGCGCGGGATGGAGATGCGATGGGCGGCGCCGCCGCCGCTCCCCCCACCACCCCCACCACTACCCCCATCACCGCCACCGCTACCGCTGTCGTCGATCTGGCGACTGCGACTGCCGCTGCCGTTCGTGAGGGTGCTGCGGCGGTGGAAGAGCATACCGCGGTTGGCGCGGCGGCTGTGCCCGTAGCGCTCCCCTGTGCCAGCGGCGCGGTCCGCGGTGCTGCTCTGTGACCCCGGCTCGACGCGACCGTCGCCAGCGAAGTCACTCGCTGGGAGTTCGGCCACGTCCCTCGGTGGCGATGCGGCGAGGGTGGACGGCCGTGGAAGGAGCGGCTGCGCTGGAGGCTGCAGTTGGGGCTGGGTGAGCCGGGCAGGCGCGCGGCCAAATGACGGGGGTATGGAGCGGAGGTCGTCGGGGCTGCTGCTGTTGCGGTGCGTCGTCACTGACGTTACAGCCCGGGCCGTGTTCCCGCTCCCGCTGAACGGTGCGGCTGCCCGGGCTACGGCGGATGCCCACCACTGCTGCTGCTGCTGCTGCTGCTGCTGGTGCTGCTGCTGGTGCTGCTGGTACTGCTGTGGGGGCGACCTTGGCGTGTTGGGACAGGGGCCGGAGGGCATTGGGCCCACCACCGGGGTCGGCTCACAGCTCAGCGACGTCGCTCCTGCAGCTTCCTCTTGGGCAAGCGGAAGCACCGGGAGGAAGGAGCTCGTGGTGCCCTCGCCCGGCCGCACACTCCCGGTCTCCTTGATGCTCACAATCCTGGAGATCAACGGTGGCGTCGCCGCGGCAGCCACCAGATCGCTGGAGCCGCTCACTTGACGCTGCGGGGCCGCGGTCACCGGCGCGGTGGAGCAGCGGCGCGGTTCGTCTGAGGTGTGGGTGTCGGTCCCCGACGCTGTGTCCGAGAGCCGGTGCACGAGCGATACGCGGGGCTGCGGCAGCTGCATCGGCGCTGATGCAGCGGGCGCCGACCAGTGCGGCAGCGGCGGCGGCGAGACGGCCGCAACTGTGCTGACGCCGTTGGGCGACTCTTCGGAGCTGCCCGACGGCACCGCCGCGGCGGTCGCCAGCGCTGAGGTGCGCGTGTCGGTTGTACCGTCGGACGGCTGTGTAGACTCACTCCCAGTCGGAAGGCGTCGTGCCAGCCCAGGCATGGGCCCGATCTTTGCAAGCGACACTGGGACCGTTGGCGGCAAGGCACCGGCGCGCCCCGAGCCACCCGCCAGCACCGCCGCCGCCAGCAGCCGCTGAGCAGCCGCACACATGCTAAGGGGAGCGGCAGGCGCGTGTGGCGCGGCCGCCACGCCAGCACCGCTATCGTGTACGGACTGCAAGAACATGGACGGCACCACGAGTGACGCCTCCGTCGGAGCGGCGACAGCGACGCCGCTGTCGGCGACGCTGGTCGCGTAGTGGTGGGTTGCGCCGCTGTCAGCGGGCCGCAGCATCCGCGTCGGGTCGTCCGCCGCGGCCCCCGACACCATCGGTGCCTCGCCGACCTCGTTGGGGGTGCCGCCGGCGGAGAACATCACCCCCTCCGCCCCGAGCGACGCCTGCGACAGCGCCGAGGAGGCGACGGTCGAGCGGTTGCCGCGGCCTGCGTGGGCGAGCAGCGGCGCCGACGTCGACAGCTCAGGACGGAGCATCATGCTCGGCTGCGCCACACTCGCCACGGTGGACCGCCGCGCAAAGTTGTACCCGCGCATCGGGGTGACAAGCGAGCGCTCGGTGTGGAGGGCGGCGCTGAGGGACGTCGGCGGCGTCGTCGCGCTGTACCCGCCGGCGTCTCTCAGGGAGCCATCGGCCGCGGCGAAGAAGTAGCCGGCGCCCGGTGAGGCGCGGTACCGCGGTGCATGCCGTGGAGAGTGGGCCGGCGTGAGCGATGCGGAGGCGGGCGCGAGGGGGATACTCGGGGTCGGTGAGTAGCATCCGGCCTCCGCCGCCTCGCCACTGCCGTCCTGGCCGGGTGCGACAGACTGCGGCTGAGGTGCACCGGCCACTCCCCACCCCCCGAGGGACCGCGCCGGACCACCGCCGCCGCCGCCGCCGTGCATGAGCGGCACGAGGAGGGAGGAGCCACACTGGTGCGCCGTCTGGTTCATCGGGCTGCCGTGCATCGCGCGGTCGACCCCCGCCGCTGTGGAGGTGACGGACTGCGAGGACGCGGACGATGGCGCGACGACCGCGCGCATGGCGTGCGCCGCCGAGCCGCCGCCAGCGCCGGAGCGCGGCCATGGCTGTGCGCCGGGTGACTGGGGTGGAAGTGCCTTCGCCGCCAGACGACGCACCGCCCCATCATGCGCCGGCGAGTTCGGCGGCAGCGAGGTGGCGTTCTCGAGCGCTGCGTTCCACGGCGCAGTCGACACGCCGCCGAGCGCCATGCCGTGGGCGAGAGTCTGAAGGATGTGGTCGGACAACATGGTCGAGCTCTGCCACATGGAGATGGCGCTGTCGTGCAGGCTGCTGTGGGCGGCGGCTCTGCTGCGTGAGCCGAACGCGTTGGCTCCGTTGTCGACGCCGAGAGACGCGGCTGATGTGACGGTGAAGGTGCGCTGACTCCGCTGCGGCATCGCGGAGAGTGAGTTGAGGGACCCAATTTCGAATGGGTTCGCCTCGCCGGGTCTCGGGAAGCGCGACGACGGCGACAGCTGCCGCTGCTGCGACTGAGAGGGAGACGGGGTGAAGGGGCTGCCGCGTGAGCTGCCGTGCCGCGCGGACGCGGCCGCGATCGAGCTGGAGCGCTGCAGCACCGCAGCGACAGGCGATGGCGGCGCCTGCGCCGACGGCACCGTGGGCGGAAGGGGTGGGCGCTCCACCTCGCTGTCGCGCTGCTGCGCGCGAGAGCCTGGTGCCAGCGGCGGGTCGACGTCGTTGCGGACGGGTGGTGCGGCGGCAGTGTTGTGCGCCGTGCGCGGCGGAGTGGCGGCGTCGTATCGCGGGAACGCCATGAGCGACGCCGTGCTCCCGCTCATGAACATGGGCAGGCCGACAGAGTTGGACATGCCGAGTGGGCTGCGAACGGACACGCCGAGGTTGGCGCCTGCTGCGCCGCCGTCGCCTGGACCAAGAGGCGTCGGCAGCTGCAGCGGCGGCGCAACGGCGCGGCGTGGCGGGCACGCCCTGCTCAGCGGTACGGCTCGCTGGGCGCCGTTGTGCGAGCCCATCGACCGCAGCGACACGTAGGAGCCGGAGGGGTTACAGGCGGCGCTGCTCAAGTCCACGGTGCTCTGCGCGCCGTTGGCCGCGGCCTGCGGCGGCGACGAGGGCACGAGCTCACTGCTGTCCATGGACCGCCGCTGCCGCTGTTGCTGCTGCTGCAGCTTCGGCTTCAACTCTGGCGACGCGAGGGGCGAGGAGACGCTGTCCTCCGTGCGTCTGGCACCGCTCCACGTGACGGACCTTTCGACGCTGACGAGTGGCGTGTCGCCGGCGCCACCGCTGCTGCGGCTGGCGCTGACGCTGTAGCTGTTCCGCCCGGAGAGGGCCGCTGACTCGTCATCGGACCGCTTGCGTCGCCACTCGCTCTGGTTGCCGCTCAGCTGCTGCGGTCCGGCGGTACCGCGGCGGTGGGGCACTATCGTGGCGGGGACGGCGATGGAGGACCGCGGCTTGGCCGCCGCACCGCTCGCCGCGCCAGCCTCGCCCACAACCTTCGCACACGTGAGTAGCGGCGAGGCCGCCCTGCTCCACGTCGGCGACGCCGTGCTGGCCGAGACGGTTGTGAAGTCGTCCGCGCCGGCAGTGCTCGGAAGCGGCAGCGGCAGATCCTGCGCGTCGAGCTCCATCGCCTCACTCGTGTTGACCCACTGTGTCTCAGCCATGGAGTGGGGTATGGACGAGGTCGAGGAGGCGCTCACTTCCATGCCCGCAAAATCAACGTGCGAGGATCGACATCGGCGGCGGCGGTGCGCGTGCAGCGGGTCCTCTTTGTCCTTCTCGCGGTCGTCACTGACGCCGAGGGAGGAGTCCGCCGTGGCGCGCTGCTCCACCGTCTCGGTCGCCGGCGTCAACGTGTGCTTCGCAAACTGAGCTGACTGGGATGCCGGTGCCGCGTGCTGCATCGTGCCCCTGCCGCGGCCGCCGCGGCCGCCACCGCCACCGCCACCGCCGGGGGCCGAGACGCGGGTGGTGGTGGTGGGCCAGGGAGCTCCATCACTGCCGCCGTGCGCGCATGGCTCCCTCGCGGCCAGCCGACTCCACACGACACGGCGCCGTTGCGGGCTCGGCACCGACATCGTTGTCGCACCACCGGTGCACCGGTGCAGCGCGGAGCCGCCGGTGCCGTCGTTGTCGTCTCGGTCGTCGTTCACTTGCCGCTCGGAAGACCCTGACGCGAACCGCCCGAAGGTCTGCCGCGACGCGTTCATGAGCACGACATGCACGCGCCCCCGCCCCTCCTCCTCCTCCTCGTCGCCAGGCACAACGCCATCTTCTCTGCTTGGTGGGTGGCGGCGCGGGGGCGTGCGTGGTGCGGCTGCCACGGAGGCAGCCACAGTGGGCTCCGCGGCAGCCCGCACGTGCGACGGCGCGCCGACCACGGCGTTGTGCGCGGTGCCGTCGTCGGTCACTGAGGCGCCGCGGCTCAGCAGCCTAGACGACGGCGACGGCGCGAGCGGCGGCTCGCTTGACTCGTTCACGCGGGGTAGAGCGGGGGCACCAGCGGCGCTCAGCTTAGTGGGCAGCAGCGCCAGCGATGCCCCGCTTGACGCTGTACCACCGACTTGTGAACTGGAGGAGTTCACTGCCGCTACTGCGACGGGGGCTGCCGCTGCCGCATCTCCGTGGAGCAGCGGGGCACCACCGCTGCTCATATCGAGAAGGCGAGAGAGAGAGAGAGGCACACACACACACACACACGAGCTAAAAAAAAAAAAAAAAGAAAAGACAAAGAGAGAAGAGAGAGAGAATGTGTGCGCGTGTGTGTATGTGTCGGAATGGACAAAACAAAAAAAACAAAAGCAACAATGTGTGCTAGCGCCTGAATGTGTGTGTTTGACGAGAAGAAGCACAACTGATAAAAAAAACAAAGCAAAGCAAAAGAAGCTATGAGCAATGAGCAACGGTGATGCGCGCGCGCACGTGTATGAGAGCTGTGCGAGTGTCTGTCTGTCTGTGTGTCTGTGTCTGTGGGGGTGGGGGGGGGAGAAGAGAAGAGAAGAGGGAAGAGCACTGACCCACGAAAAGGAAACGACAAACACGGAGACAGACAGACAAAAAAAAAAAAAAAAAAACAGAGACACTCGCAAAAGACAGAGGGATAAACACACGCACAAAAAAAAAAAAAACAAAAAAAAAGCAAAACAAAAACAAAAAGGGGCGAGTGAGAAGGCAGAAGAAAAAAAAAAAAAAGAAACAGTGGAGACACAGGAGACGCACCTATGCACAGATGTTTCCACAGGTACACACACACACACACAGATAGACGCAAAAAGAAAAAAAAAAATGGAGGCAGCGGTGACGAGGTGAAGAGCTGCACACAGTTACCTGCTCTTGCGCGTATGTGTGTGTGGGTGTGTGGAGGAGAGAGAGACAGAAAGGAAAAAAAAAAAAAGAAAGTGCACACACGCAACCCACCGACACTGTCGCTCACCTCTCTTTACCTGCTTGTCGCAGTCCGACTCCTGTCCTTTTGGACAGCACCGCTTCTGTTAACTGTGGAGACGCGGTACAACACCTGTGCGTATAGGTCAGTGAATGTACCGAGACGTGCGTGGGGATCGGGGTTGTATCCTCCTCTCTCACACACTATCTTTCCTTTCACGTCAAGTCACCAGAGAGAGAGTGTGTGTATTAGCGTGCGCGTGTGTGCGATGCGTGATTACCAGTCCGTCGTTCGTGTGCGTGACGGTGGAGCGGAGGGTGAGATGGTGGCGATGGTGATTGAGGGGTGGGGGTGGGGAGGAGGAGAGACTCTTGCGAGTGTGCTACTTGCACTGCCGCCGTTGATGAGTAGGTTGGTGGTGGAGGGAGGGCAGGGAGAGCAGGGAGGACAGAGTGCAAAGCGAAACAACAAAAAAAGAGAGAGAGATAACGGGAGGAGACGGAGTACAGCAGCTTCGGTCATGACCTGTGCAGCAGTGGACATGGGTGGTTGTTGTGAGTGGGTGGGTGGGTGGGTGGGGAAGGCGGCAGTACTGCCCTTCTTGCACTGCGTCATCGTCACCTCTTACTTCCTTGCGTATGGGAGCTCCACCCCCCTTTGTCACTATTGCAGGGATTCGACGTCGTTGAAGTTGATATGTGTGTGTATGTGTGTGTGTCTTACTCTCTGTGTTTCTTCTTCTGATGTGCATGAAAACAAAACAAACAAAAAAAAAGATCCCCGCCGACTTCAAAGTGCTTCTCTCGACAAGGGATACTCACGAACACGCACTCTCTACAGAGAGAAGACAGAGAGAGAGAGACGACATGGCCGACGCGCGTTTGTGTCTCCTTCTTCTCCGCCTCCTCCTCCTCCTCTCAGGAACTTGAGCCGGGAGGGAAGGAGAAGGGGAGGCGCGCGGGACCACCTTCACAGAGTGTACACGTTCATCACGGCAGAGAAGGACACACGTGATCCGACAGTGTGCGTCGAATGAGCCAGCACTGAAACCTGCCACCACCACAGCCAACAACAGTCAGAGCACCAACATCAGCACAGCTCCGCTATCATCACAAAAAAAAAAAAAAAACAACAACAACAACAACAAAAAGAGAATTGCGGCAAGAGTGACGACACACACACACACATACACAAACACGCACATCCATACACATACACATACAACTTGCCTTATCGACCGTCCACGAGTGCAAGACGAAGCAGCACGGGCAAGGGTACACCAAGAGCATATAACACCGGCCGCAAACGGAGCCATACACCGCCACAGGTGTATCGACAGATGCGCACGCGCACACGCACACACACACACATTCGCACAGACGTACACATACACACATACAAAGAGAAGCAGTAGATAAAGAGAAGAAAGAAAAAAAAAAAAAGATATAAAAAGAACGAACTCTAGACCAGCGCCAATGGACTCGTACGACATGGAAGGAGGGAAGGGGTAAACACACACACACACACACACACACAGACATAGACACACAAATACACAAATACACGGACACACGTCAAGAGCATGATCACGCTCACCGAGCACAACCACCACAGAAAAAAAAAAAAAAAAACAGACACGCACACATGTACACGGAGATGGGAATTTGAACGACGCTGAAAGAAACGAAAGAGAGAAGGCGTGTACATGGGAAAGGGGAGAGGGTGTGAAGATCACATGCACACACGCGTGATGAGAGGGGTAGGGTGGGGAGTGGGAAGGAGGCAACACTGAACTCTGTCCCCCCGGGTGCACCGGTGTGTCAACATGCGCGCGTGTGTGTGTGTGTGCGTGTAGTTATTTGTGTGTGTGTCTTTCTCTCTTTTTGCAAGTGTGTTTGTGTGTGTGCTCTGAGATATCGAGTCACATCAGTGAGAGAGACAGGTAGACGATCTCGCGTTTTTTTTTTTGCATCAAAAGAAAAGGAAGATACAACAACAAAAAAAAGGGCATCCACACATACAAACACACATGCACACACACACACACACACACACACACAGACACAGACATACATGCAGACCGAGATGTGTGCTTGTTTTGTAGGTGGATGTCGAAATACTGGGAGAGAGAACGAGAAGGCGGACAAGCAAGAAGGGGAGGGGGTTGGTGAGATCATGCCCAGTTGCTACAACGTTTGCACGACGCCACGCTGACGGTGAACAACACGGGGTGGGGTGGGGGGGGAGGCAGTCGGACAAGTATGAGGGTCGGCGGAGAGAGGAGAAAGAAGTGGAGGTGGCTCACTGGACAAAGAAAAAAAAAAAAAAACAAAAGGCAAAAGGCAACAGGGAAGACAGAATCGAAGCGCCAGCTAAGAAAACAAGCAGAAACACACACAAAAAAAAACGAGGGCCACAATGGGACTGGGGAACACATAGACAGACGCACCCGGACCCACAAACACACACACACACACACACATGCACTGGAGCACACACATCGCGGTGACAAAGCACACACACACACACACACACACACACAAATACACACACGGAACGAAAGAGAAGAGAGCGGGAGAGAAGGTGTGAACATAAGTCTGACAGCGCAAGGCAAGAAGAGGGAGAGGAAGAAGAGGGAGATGAAACAACAACAAAAAAGAAAAACACTGGAAACCTGCGTTGCTGTACTCGGGCGAGCTCCATCTGGCAACCATCAGCGACGTCACGCGTGAATGCGTGTGTATATATATGCGCCTCTGTGTGTGTGCGCGCGTGTGTGTGTGTGGCTGTGTGGAACGTCGAGCCTCAGGTTAGCGTGGAGCACAGCTACGTTTCTTGCGCACACGCCGTCCGTAGATCTCCTACTCAGCATCTGCGCCGGGGTGGTCCACTGCAGCCGCTGCCGTCACACGAAGGCAAAAGAAAAAAAAAGCAACGACAAAGAAAGCACAATGCCAGGCGCTGCTGCTGCCGCTGCTGCTGCTGCTGCTGCTGCTGCTGCTGCGGTGGTGCCGCCGCGTTGGTGAAGAGGCGAAACAGAGTGAAGAGCACCGAATGGCGTGCAGTGTGAACTTTTTTTTTTTTCTACCGAGAGCAGCGTAGAGGCAACTGCACACACACACACGCACACACATACACACACAGCTACATACATACATACATGCAAACGTTCTGTGTGGGTGTGAAGGGCGGGAGAAGGTGATCTGAAGTAGAGAAGGAGGAGGAGCAGAAAGTGGACGTGTGCGTGAAAGAGAGAGAGAGAGAGTGCGACACAACGAAGGCAAAAGGAGGAAAGGGAAGCTACACACACACATACAGACACACACACACACACACACACACGCACATACCGACACACAGACGCTTACATACACGCATACAGATGCGCACTCTGAATGAACAACACAAACAACAACAACAACAAAAAAAAAAAGGAGAAAAGAGAGAGAGGAGCATGACACTTAGCAGGGCGTTCATCATGGTTAAAAGGGCATGAGGTGGTACGCTGCTGCGCGGCGGAGGGGTTGGAGAAGAACATGACAAGAGATGTCCTGAAGGTGTCGTCTCACACACACAGAGAGAGACACACACACACACACACACACAGATACAGACACACATACAGACATTAACACGAGCTCAGGCCGCCATCTTCTCATTTCGTGAACCTCCGTCGCGGCGTATGTGAGAGTGCGTGGGATGGTGGAGCATCCTTCAGAGACTATCGCCTGTGCTCTGCAGGCACACTGTGTGTGTGTTTGCGCTCTCTCTCCCCCCACACGTCGACGCTCTCTCAGTAGAGCTCGTACTCCTCGTCCGGGTCAGCTATGAGTGAGTTGGGGTTCTTGGGCGGCTTCAGCAGCGCCTTTGTGGGAACGCGGTTCACCTTCTCCTGATGGAACGGACGCTCGTCCAGGTCCTCCCGATCGCCGTTCATGTCTTCAGCACCGACCATGCGAGTCTGTCGAGTCTGTGCGCGGTCGTTGCTCGTCCCGCGGCGGGCGGGGCGGGGGTTGTTGAAGCCGCGGCGCTCCGGCGAGAGCTGGTCGGCGGCCGCGTCAGAGGGGAGCGAGCCACTGCTGGCGTCCAAGGGACGCGAGTTCGAGCTGCTGGCCGCTACATTGCGGTTCGGTTTGCGACTCGCCGGCGCAACGACGTCCTTCTTGTCGTTGTGCTTTGTTGGCTTGCTGCCCATGGCGCTCCACACGTACGCGCTACAAGGGATATCTTAAAAAAAAAAAGTCTTTACCCCTCCTCTCCTTCCTTCGCTCTCTCTGTGTGCCACTGTGAGTGAAGTGCTGGCGATGTGAGGAGCAGTGGAGCCTCTCTGCTTCACAGCGCGCCGGCGAATGGAGAGAGAGAGAAAGAGAGGAATAGGAAGACGTCTGACTGCGGCAACGACGTCAGAGGAGAAGTGTTGGTTGGTTCGTTGATTGTGTGAGTGAGTGTGTGTGTGTGTGTGTACAGATGGGCGAGGCAGCACCAACAGGGCTGTGGAGGAGGAGAAGAGGATGAGAAGCAAGGAAAGCGGAGACAACAACAAAATCAACAACAACAACAGCAAAGCAAGAGAGTTGTGTGTGTGAGGTGGGGGGGGGGGGAGTCGATGACAAGTGCGAATCGCGGCAGAGCTGCGTTCTTGTGTGTGTTTGGTCGGCGTCGAGTGTTTACCAGAAGAAGAGTGCGTGAGGCGAGGCGGGAGGTGGAGGGGGGGGGGGCAGAGCGAGATGAAGAGTTGGTGTTGGACGTGGGAGGTCTGCGCCACAGCATGACCTCCTTCAGGTGGCAGCGACAGTGATGAGCGAGGCCGACGGAGGGAAAAGGAGGGGCGAGCGAGAGATCACGCGACAGTCTCTCTCTCTCTCTCCCTCACACACACATTCTCTCGCGCACCTTCATGCACATAGAGAGAGAGAGAGTGTGTGAGGGAGGGAGTGAGGAGCACAGACGCACCGGGGTCACCTCCCCCGGATGTCGATGCCGACGAGGAAGAGGCGAGATCATGAGAGGTCGTTGGGGGGGGGGTTCCACGTGGGAGTCTGCGCACGCACACAGAAGACACACACACACACAGAAGACACACACATGTTACACGCATGTGACACCTCTGCGTTTGTGTGTCTCTGTGAGTAGCGTCAAGTTCAGTGGATGCAAAAAGAAGCACAGGAGGAAAAAAGAAAAGATGAATAGGAGAGATGGCCACACGCGCGCTGGGTCAGCCAGTCTCAGCGCGGGAGATGACTCCCCCGGAAGTGGGTGGGGAGGGGGCGAGACGTGTCCACACGACTGCACAGCGGCCGGCGGCCGGCGGTCAAGGCGCTCCGTCACCGTCACAGAGACGCTTATGACTACCAGAAGGTGTTCTACAGCTCAGTGCCGTCTTTCTGTGCCTTCTCCCGCTGCTCCGCCTCGCGACGCTGGCGGTTGCGTTCCAGCTGCGCTCTGACACCCTCAGACACACCATTGTTGGGCAGGCGGCACACTCGAAGTTCCTCGGGCCGGAGACCGTTGTCGTTCTCAGTCTGGATGGGGCGTGGGCGGTTGCGCCAGCGCTCATCACTCTCGGCCATCATGCGCTCGAGGTCGCCGGGCCCCATGGGGCGGATCTCCCCCCACGGCGATGGCGTCGCCTGCTCCGGCTGCGGTGCGGCGGGGTTCATGGTGTGTGGGTGGCCCAAAGGGATGAGGAGCGCTTCGGCGGTCACACACGCAAGCGCGGCGAGGAGCACCGCAGCGCCGGCGATGGCGCACAGCACGTGACGACGAGACGACGTTGTGGCGGCTTGTTCTCTCGTGGAGGTGTCCGACAATGTCAGCTCGCGCGCGTCCGCCGGCGAAGACCGCACAGTTGCGCTTCTGCTGCTGCTGCTGCGGTGGTGGTGGTGTTGCGTGCTGTGACGGGTGGGACAAGCGGACCGACGACGAACGAGAGTGCGGATGCGTCAGACGACAACTACGTCACGCGAAGACGGAGGTGAGCAACAAGAGCAATGGAGGGGATGCCGAGGCGGGAATAAGGGGGGGGGGGTACAGCAACACGTGTGCAGAAAAGAAAAGAAACACTGATGCGACGGGGTTGTATTCCTTTCAGCGGGTTACGCCACGTGTTTGTGAATGCATGCATGCAGATGTGCATGTATCCATGTGTGTGTGTGTGTGTGTGTGTGCGTGTGTGTGTGCATGTGTGTGGAGATGCACATGGAGGATGTGTGAGAAGGCGCAGGAGAGGAAAAAAAAAAAAGAAGATGGTACATTGTAGAGCGGCGGAGTAGACATTGACAGAGGCGCGGTGGTGTCGACATGTGAATGGGAAGGACACGTCTTTACTGGCGCGGATGGCGCAGCTGCGGATGTTGCATACACTTTCATTCCTCGCCCAATCGCTGAGGGACACACGCACACAAACGCACACGCACACACGCACACACACCATCGCTGCCCTTTCTCAGAGTAGGGCGTGCATGAGTGCCTCCGCCTCCTGCTCCGCCACCTCGCCCGCTGCGTTGCTGTGACCTGGTCGGGCCGCAGGCGACGGGAAGAGGGTGAGGGCGGCGGCGAGGTACCGCGCCGCCTGCGCCGCCGCCGCCGCCGTGGTTGTGGTGGTGGCTGTGGCTTCCGTGCCTGCTCCTCGATCCATAGCGTCGGCGCGAGTGTGGAGCATCCGCTGAAGGCGCACGACGTCCGCGGTGGCGACGCTGTCGTCGCCGTGTTCGACTGGTGCGCAGAGGTGTTGCGGACAGAGGAGCACAAGCTGCAGTCCACCCCATCCGCGAAAGGCAACTGTCTCCGCCGACAGGAAGGCCGTGAGAGGAACAGCGGCGATGGCGAGTTGCTGCTGCTCTCGCGCGATCGCCGCCAGCGTGCGCTCTCCATCGGGGATGCGCATGAAGTGTGCGAAGACGATCAGCCCTCCCGCGGCGGGAGTTGACGAGGATGCGAGGAGGAGACGCCGTGCAGTTCGCAGCAGAGCGTTGACGTCCACCCGGTAGTACATCAGGTCTGAGCCCAACACCAGCGGCACCGCCGTCGCGCCACCGTCGGTGAGGCGGCACGCCAGCTGCCGCAGCAGCCCGTCCACACCGTCGTCACTCCACGCGAGACGGAACGTCCCCAGAGCGGTGACCGGGACTGCTGCTGCGTCCGCGACCGGGGTGGGCTCGACGGCGCCGCCTATGTGCGACACGGACCGCCCCATCAGCGCACCGCTGCGATGCACTAAGGTGAGACAATCCTCTGAGGCGTCCGTGCAGATGATGGCGGTGGTTGTCGTCGGTGTGGTCGGCGCCGCTCGACTGGCGCTGGCGTGGGCGGTGCGCAGGACGTGGTCGAGGGTGAAGCTAACCAACCCGCAGCCACAGCCGAGCTCGACCACGGCGCAGGACTGCTGCGGTGGCACCAGCGCGGCGGCAAATCGATAGACGAAGGCGGCCAGCACCTGCGCTCCCTCGTAGACTCGGAGACCCGTGCTGCAGACATCTGCCGGGTCCGTCGCGACGGTTGAGTAGGCCGTCGTCGTACGCCGGTAGTGCTCCGTGGCGGTGGCGCAGGCGAGGTGGACGGCGACGGAGCTGGTGCCATCTGGCGATGTGACGACATCAAAGTCCTCCTGGTGCTCTACACTCACGGGCATCCTGGCGAGTGTACCAGTGCTCCCTTTCTTTTTCTTTTGTTTGTCCGACCCGCCGACCCGCACACCTTCCTTTACACAGACAGACAGACAGACAGACAGAGATGAGGTAGCGAGATGAACGCATAGCGGAGGAGAGAGAGAGGAGAGAGAGGAGAGAGAGTGAGATGGTTGTGGGAGGAGGGGGGGAAGGGCCCACGCTGGATGAGTCCCCCGCCCCTCAGCCAAGGCGGAGAGACGCATACAGACACACACACACACACGAACACACGTGTGTGGGGAGGGGGGAGGGGGTAAGAGGTTCCCTGTGCCTGCTCAGCAGTGCTGCAGCGTCGTCGATCCGCCTCGAAGGAGCGTTGGGAGGCGCGGACGTGTCTGATGATGTGTGGGGACTGCGTGTGAGTGAGAGAGACAAAAGCAACAACAGTAAGAGTACCATCCACCGAAACAGCACCAATAAAAAAAAAAAAAAAAACGAGTGTGTGCGGTGCAGTTGAACGTTGCAGCGCCACCGACACCGGTGGTGCACGACCGCGATTGGGCCTGCGGTGCAGGTAGGGGGGGACAGGGAGGGGGGGGCGGACGCGCACGGGAGGGCATCTGTCATGGAGCGCGAAAGGTGAGCAGCGATGAGAGCGGGAGTCACCCAGAGAGTCGAGGCGTGACAGGGCAGAGCCACGCTCCCGCCTTCCGTACCCTACCCGCGTTCTCCACCTCCACGACGAGCCCGTACAGGGCGGAGCGACACTGCAGCTAGACGCGACTGTGGGGCACACTCAGCTGCGCCACAAAGTCGCTGCCGATGGGGACGATGTGGTGTGGCGACAGTGTGTAGTAGCCGTCCTTGATGTGCTTCATGTGCACTGTCGGCTCGAGCTGCAGGGTCTGGTACACGTCGCGCAGCCAGCCCAGCAGGTTCGGACACTCGCGGATCAGCCGCCGGTTGCACTTGAAGTGCACCGCGTACACCTCGTCGAAGCGCACCAGGCAGCAGAACACGCGCACGTCCGCCTCCGTCACGGCGCCGCCGGCGAGGTAGCGCTGGTGCCGCAGCAGCTCTTCCAACTCGTCGATCGTGGCGAACACGCCGGCCACGGCCTCGTCGTAGGCCTGCTGCGAGCGCGCGAAGCCGCACTTGTACACGCCGTTGCACAGCGGCTCGTAGGTGCGTGTGTTCATGGCGTCGATCGCCGGCCGCAGCGCGGCGGGGTACATGTCCACCTCCGGGTGCGCTGCGTGCTCGTCGAAGGCGCTGTTGAGGATGCGGATGATCTCGGAGCTCTCGTTGTTGACGATGGTGCGCGACTCGCTGTCGAAGAGCACCGGCACCGTGTAGCGGGTCTCGAAGACCGTGCCGCTGTTGCGCATGGAGACGTCGTAGATGTCGCGGACCGTGGCGAAGAGGCCGAGCGGGTCGGGCGTGGCGCCGGGGTAGGCCGGGTCGAACACCCAGCCCTCGTGGTCGTCCGCGTCCGGCCGCGTGCGCGCCCACACCGGCGACGTCACCGCGACGTCGATGACGCCCTCGAGCCCCTTCGCCACGCGGAGCGCGAGGCAGCGGCTCGCCCAGGGACACGCGTAGGAGACGTAGAGGATGTAGCGGCCCTTGGCGGGCGGGTACGGGCCCCCCGCCTCGATGGTGCCGTGGAAGGAGGTCGGCTTGCGCTTGAAGGCGCCGCTCGTGTCCACGTCCACAAGCGTACTCTTGTGCTGGATCGTCGTGGTCTCGTCCGACATGCTTTGCACACCTGGAAGCCGCGCTTGACAACGTGCAACGCACAAGGGAAGTGTGGATGCGGGAGAGATGTGGAAGAGAGAGAGGGGATGCGCAACGCGTGTGTGTATGTGTATATGCGTGTGTAGCTCAGTGTGACACCGCCAGATGCGAAGCTCGACGTCTGTGACTGCGGCCACGGTCGTCTTGATTTGTGAACGGGAGGGTGGACGAGCGTCTGTGTGTGCACGGGGTGATGGGGAAAGAGAAGAGGAGTGAGCGAGAGGGAGTCGGGAGGGGGAGGGGGTGGTGCAGAGAGCGACGACGCAACGTGGGATGGGTGGATGCATAGATGTGAGGAGGAGCCATCCGCTCTCCGACCACTGCAACAGCAGTGGAGATGCCGTGCATACCCCGGAAGAAAGCGATACGCGGAGTCACACACACACATATACACACGCAGAGAGTCTGCGTCTTGTGTGTGGGGTTGGTACCTCGACTCGCCCATCTCAGTGTTTAAGTGTGTGTGTGTGTGTACTGAACACGGATTGCGGTCGGCAAGTGCCAAATAACGGCGCGAGAGGTTCGCGCGCACGACAAAGCCACTGCGAGCATGCACACACACGCATGCATGCGAATACACAGAGCGTCTGCTGCGGCGCCGTGCGGTGGCCCTTTCGTGTGACACGGGAGGACAGCGCAAGAGCTGCCACAGGTCCTGTCCACAGCATTGAGGGCGGAGATGAGAGAGATAGAGAGAAGAGAAGAGAAGAGAGGACGGAGGGGGTGTGAATGTGAGCTGTGAGGCATCGATGCAAGAAGAGGACACATAAAAGAAAAAAAAAGAAAGAGAGGTTCCGTCACACACACACACACACACTGAGATAGGCGCTTTTGCACAACGCGCAGTGGCACAGTCAAACGTCGGTGATTCACAAGTCGCTGTCCGCAACGCGCCGGCTGCGTGCGGCACCACAACAGCGTGTGAGGTGTAAGGTGTGGGGTGGGTCCGCAGGCGGCGACGGGCAAGGACACACTTCAGCAGATGCTTGACGTGATGGCGTGAGACGCGGCTGCGACACAGAGGGCAGGGTGGCGGTGGTAGTGGTGGTGGTGGTGGTGGTGGACGTGGAGTTGTCTTCACGCGCGCCGCCGGCACACACACGGACGCCGTAGAGATGATGCCGCTGCGTCTAGGCTGTGTGGGCAGGTGCCGTGGCGCGACTGTGCGGTATGTTCAACTGCGCCACAAAGTCGCTGCCGATGGGGACCACTCGGTGTGGGTTGATGCTCTCGTGGCTACGATAGTAGTGTTCCTTGATGTGCTTCATGTGCACTGTCGGCTCGAGCTGCAGGGTCTGGTACACGTCGCGCAGCCAGCCCAGCAGGTTCGGACACTCGCGGATCAGCCGCCGGTTGCACTTGAAGTGCACCGCGTACACCTCGTCGAAGCGCACCAGGCAGCAGAACACGCGCACGTCCGCCTCCGTCACGGCGCCGCCGGCGAGGTAGCGCTGGTGCCGCAGCAGCTCCTCCAGCTCGTCGATCGTGGCGAACACGCCGGCCACGGCCTCGTCGTAGGCCTGCTGCGAGCGCGCGAAGCCGCACTTGTACACACCGTTGCACAGCGGCTCGTAGGTGCGCGTGTTCATGGCGTCGATCGCCGGCCGCAGCGCGGCGGGGTACATGTCCACCTCCGGGTGCGCTGCGTGCTCGTCGAAGGCGCTGTTGAGGATGCGGATGATCTCGGAGCTCTCGTTGTTGACGATGGTGCGCGACTCGCTGTCGAAGAGCACCGGCACCGTGTAGCGGGTCTCGAAGACCGTGCCGCTGCTGCGCATGGAGACGTCGTAGATGTCGCGGACCGTGGCGAAGAGGCCGAGCGGGTCGGGCGTGGCGCCGGGGTAGGCCGGGTCGAACACCCAGCCCTCGTGGTCGTCCGCGTCCGGCCGCGTGCGCGCCCACACCGGCGACGTCACCGCGACGTCGATGACGCCCTCGAGCCCCTTCGCCACGCGGAGCGCGAGGCAGCGGCTCGCCCAGGGGCACGCGTAGGAGACGTAGAGGATGTAGCGGCCCTTGGCGGGCGGGTACGGGCCCCCCGCCTCGATGGTGCCGTGGAAGGAGGTCGGCTTGCGCTTGAAGGCGCCGCTCGTGTCCACGTCCACAAGCGTGCTCTTCCCTGCTATCGGCGCCGCTTGGGACATCGTGTGTGTGTGTTTGTGAATGTGTGTATGTGTGTGTATGTGTAGCGTCTGTGCGAGATTGTATGAACGTCTGTCTGCTTGGTGAGCGGCTGCGTGGATGAGGCCTGGAGAGCTTGAGGGGAGGGAAGGGAAGAGAGGGCGATGGTGATGTGAGTCGAAGGAGCTCCAGTGGCACACGTTCACGTCTACATGTCCGAGCGTCTTTGTGCGCACGCGGTGGCAATCGGTTGTTGAGGCCTCTTTGTGTGTGTGTGTGTGTGTGTTTGTGGGGATACAGTGTCTGTCCGTCACTCCTGCTTCAGCTTCACCTCACCTCCCTCGTCCTCGTCGGCGTGGCGCAGCTGGTAGCAGTAGACGCCGGCGACGAGCAGCAGAATGCCGGCGAAGGCGAGCGCCAGGTTCGCAATCACACGCAGGAGCATGAAGTGCTGTCCGCGCGTGCACGGGACCTCGGCGCACTGCCGCTCAGCCAGCCGACGCTTCAGCCACGGGTAGTCGCCAGGAACGTTGTAGACGTTGAAGATGGGAAGTCGCGCGAGGTCACCGGCGTCCATCGCTCGGATCGCCTCCTCTGCTTCCTCGACCACTGCCTCGCGGCCAGCACGTGTGTCGTGTGGCTGTTGCTGCGCCTCCGCCTCTGCGTCCTCGTCCTCCTGCGATTGCACCGCGTAGGACGGCAGATTTGCCAGAGTCCGCTCGACCGTGAGCAGTGGGGCACCGGCGCGCTGCACGCTGTGAAGGGTGACGATGACCTTCGTCCGTGCGAGCACCGCGTCCTGCGTCGCGACCTCCGCCGCTGCTGCAGCAGCGCTGCCGTCTCCGAGCAGCTGCACGGTGCCGAACTGGCGCTCCATCGTCGTCGTGCGCGTGAGGAAGAGATGGCGCTTCAGGAGACCGGTGTCCTTGGCGTCCTCGGCCACCCGCGGCGTCGTGAGCCACCCCATCAGCCACCCCACCAGCGTCGCCTCCCGTGCCGTGTGCGTGAGGCCGCTGCTGGTCACTTCAATGAGGTGTGATGGCAGCGGGGGCAGCAGCGTCGCGGCCGGCCGAGTCAGCGGCTCCAGCGGGAACCGGCTCGTGAGAGACGCCGTGGGACCGGTGGCGCGAAGCTCCGCGGGGGCGGCGCGCCGCACCACACCGAGCTCGCCGACCTCCGCGTGCCCGGACAGGAAAAGGAAGCGCGCGACGCGGTGCTTCCTGAGCAGCAGCAGCAGGCGGCTGCGGGAGGCGGGGTAGAGGTCCCACCCTTCGAAGGGTTTGTTGTCGTTCAGCAGCAGCTGCCACGGGGTGGCGATCAGCGTCACCGCGCAGTGTGCCCGACCCGCCGCATCGCCGGGACTGCGCGCCGTGCTCGCGAGGTAGGTCGCCAGCACCTTCTCCAGCCACGCCCACTGACGGGGCCCCAGCAGGTCCGCCTCCATGACGCGCGCGCGCGCTGCGCGGACCTGGGCCAGCTGCGCCTCCAGCGCCGGCCCCTTGGAGCCGAAGAGGCGCAGTCCCGCCTCCTCGTTGCCACGCAGCAGCGCGTCTGCCAGGTTCGGCGGCGCCGTCCGCTGCGTGTGCACATCAAGCGTGAGGGTGCAGACGCTGTGCACGAAGTGCGCCGCCAGCGGCGTGCCGGCCGGCGCGGGGGTGGCGGTGAAGGAGTAGAGCGCGCCAGGCGTGCCATCGCCGGCGCTGTCCGTCACCGCCATTGTGTGGCCCTTCCACATCTGCGTCAGGTAGAGGCGCCGCACTGCCTCGGACTGCGTGTACCGGTGGTCCGCCCCGCGAAGGCCGAGGTCGCGGTCGTCCCACACGCCAACCACGCGACCGCTCGCGCCGACGACGTCGCGCACGAAGCCGCTGTAGTGCGGGCTCTCGGTGAGCAGCTTGTACTCGCGCTCCACATCCGCCACGGGGCGTGCGAGGCTGAGCGCCACGCCAGCCTCGTCCACATCGGCGTAGACGGCGTTGCCCAGCCACAGCAGGAGGTCGGTGTGCGGCCTGCTGGTGCTGCCGTTGCCGCCGCCGCCTCGCTCGCACTGCGCCGCGATAGTTGGTGTGATGCGTGTCGTCCAGAAGGACTGATCGCGACTCTGTCGATTGCAGCTGACGAAGGTGACGTGCGCGAGCAGCTCCGTCGCGCGCCGCTTCGCCGCGGTGGCGTGGACTGGCACGGCTACCGCGACGCACAGGACAACGCAGAGAGAGACTGCGGCTGCGGTGAGCGCGTGCCGCAGCACAGGTCGGGACCGGTACGCACACATCCTCTCGTGAACGCGTTGATTTGAGCGCACACGAAGGAATCGAAAAAAAAAACAAAAAACAAGAAGGGAAGCGCGAGTGAGTGAGAGAGAGAGAGCGTCTGAGCACAATGCTGAGACACACACACACACACACGCAGCTAACTACCGCGCTGTGTCTCCTACTCTTCCTTCGCCTCTCCTCGTGCCTTGGCGGCCTTCTCTCGTCTCTGCGGCGTACACGCGGCGAGAGGCGGGGGCAGATGATGAAAAGAACACGAGACAGAGAGAGCAGAGAGAGCAGAGATGTCGGAGGCACTGACATGCGAAGGGGAAGTGTGGGGAGGACGGCGACGTAGACAGGTTCAGTGGGCGAGAGAGGGAGAACGGGAGGAGTTGTGGTGCTGGTGGGGGTGATGGTGTGCATCGCATGAGGGAGATGGGATGCGTGGGAGTAGAGGACGCTGACGATGCACTGACCACGTCTCGCTCCATCGCAGCAAACCACCACTTCACACACACACACACACACACACGTATGTACTCAGGGCTGTGAATCGACAACCATGAGAGAGAAAAGGAAGGAGGGGGAAGGGAGGAGCGATAGCTCACGGCAGTGGTCCTCGAGTGTGTGACTATGTGTGTGTGTGTGTGTGTGTGCGTGTGTGTGTTGTGTGTGTTGTGTGTATGTGTGTGCGTGTTGTGTGTGTTGTGTACGAGTCGTGCAAGCACATGCAACGATTCGCAGGAGCACCACAAGAGAAACGAGGGTACCGAAAGAAAGAAACAGGTGACACACATACACACACACATACACACACACACATGTACACGCACATATGTGTGCAGGTCCTCCTGGAACAGAAGAAAGCGTGCCGAGCTCAACCATCACGGGTTCAGCGTGCACGTCGATGTCGCGTAGACGAGAGCGTGTGCGTGTTGGTTGGAACAGGAACGCGCACAGACATACACGCACAGGTGCGCACACATTCATTTGTTTTGTGCGCGCCATCGCGGCGCACCCGCTCTGTCGACACGCTGGGCGAGATGGAGGGAGGGAGGGAGAGAGGAAGGTCAGTGGCGCGGCTGTGTGCTGGTCGCCGCGCTGCCCGCCATGGCGATCGGCGCGGCAACGGCGTCTCGCACGACAAAGGGAGCCGAGATAGAGGCGGGCGGCAGCGCCTGCACAGCCTGCAGCACCTGCTCCACAGTTTGCAGAGACTCCTCCTTGACAGCGGAGAGGATGTTGCGGATGTAGTCCAAGTCTGTGGCCAGCTGCTCCAGCGCTGCGGCGTAGCGCTGCTGTGTCGTCTCCACGGCGCCGGCACTGGCGGGTTGACCGAACGGCCCTATCTGAAGGGGCAGCACCGTCTCCTGCAGGAGGGCGTCCACCACATCCTCCACCACCGTGTCCAACCACTCCTCCGCCTGCTCCTCGATCAGCATCCGCACACCCTCCTCGGCATCCGCGTCCGTCACGCCGCACCCCACGTCACCACCACCACCACCACCGCGCGCCGGCGCATCGCGGCGGCTCTCCTCCGCCACGGCACTCGAGCCCAGCGTCTCCAGCGTCAGTGGCAGCTCCATCAGCATCTCGCCCATGTCGCGCACGGCGCCGCTCGGGGCGGCTTGGCCGTGGGTGTAGGTGTGGGGCGCCGCCGAGGCACCGGCCGCGCCGGGGGTCGCGCTCGGGGAGCCGCTGTTGGTGATGGCGCTCCCCCAACACGGGAGCGAGGCGTAGGAGGCGACGGTGGCGAGGATGGGCTGCGTGATGCTGCCGAGCACACTCCTCTCGATGGCCCCCTGTGCCTCAGCCACCGCCCTCTTCAGCGGCTCCCACACGCGCGTCTGCAGTTCGACGCGCAGGGCGCTGGCGCTGCTCGGGTAGCGCTCGCGCACGGTGCCAGACGACAACCAGTCCTCGACCGCCTGCTGCGCCTTGAGCACAAGAGGGTGTATGCGTCGCTTGTACACGTACAGGCGCTGCAGCAGCGTGTGCTGCGACGTGGTCGGCGTGGGCTGCAGCTGCGCGATCATCTTCGACAGGGATGCATGCCATGCAGTGGCACACCGCACCATGAGCTTCTCAGGGACGTACAGGAGCACCTCCTGACTCGCGCGTGTGAGAACGCTTGCCAGACTGTCCTCGTCGCGCTCGTCCGCAGCGGCGGAGAGGATCGAGGAGAGCGGCTGCGTGCTGAACGACACCACCGGGGAGCTGACGCGCTCCGCGTACCGCTGCAGCACCGCGTCCTCGTGGAAGAGCTGGGTGTAGAGGCCGAGGGCGCGGTGCGACACCTCACGCGCGCGCTTCTCGTGGGGGTCCTTCACACCCACCGTGCCGGTCGAGTCCGTCGTGGATGCTGTGATCTTGATCAGCTGCACGGCCGACAGACACGCCACGAAGTCGGCGTTGGTCGTGTCCGGCCGCTCCGTCAGCAGCGGCTGCAGTGCTGCCTGCACCGGCTCGCGGAGCTTGTGCAGGATGATGGAAATGACCTCCAGTGCTTGCGTTGTGCGAGGATCGTCTTCGAGAGCGGCTGCTGCGGTCGCCGTGGTGGTCGTGGGCGGGGCTGCTGCTGCGGTCGCGGTCGTGGAGCTGCCACTGGCTCCGGCGCCGGCGCCGGCGTGCGTCGGTCCGTGCGCTTGCTGGGCAGCACGTTCGACGAGGCTGGAGAGGAAGGCGAGCTCGCGTGAGACGAAGGTGTTGTCGGCTGGGATGATCTCGTGGCGCAGCACCTCCGCCACCGCCGCCGCGGCTGTCGTGCCGCCCCCGTTGCCGCCGTCGCCCTCCAAGCAGGCACGCAGCCTTGTCCTCTGCTGATCTGCGAGCACTGCTGCGGCCTGCTCCCCGTAGCGCTTCAGCACGGCGTCAGCACGTCCGATGCTGTACAGCGTTGTCATGAGTCGCGTGGCGCGCTCCAGCTCGTGGGCCAGCAGACACGCAACGCACTCCTGCTCGAGTGCGTGCTCGATGTACTGCTCGAACTGCTCCAGCTGCGACTTGTACTGCTCGCCGAACGTGTCGTCGACGGCCGCGATCTCCTGCAGGTCCTCTCGAGCTTGGCGGATGATGCCGGCGACTTCATCCAGGTCGCGCTGCTGCGCCGCCGTCGCCGCCTTCGCCGACGCGCCGCTCGTCACGGCGGAGGTGGAGGCGCTGCTGCTGTCCCGCTTGTTCCCCATGGACTCGCGGTGCTCCACGAGATACTGCACGTTGCGCAGACTCTCCTCGACGCGCGCTGCCTTCTCTAGAAGTCGCTTGCACTTGCGCAGCTTCGCCTCCGTCGCCGTCCGCTGCTGCAGCGCCACGATGCAGCCGTCGGAGCCGGCACCCACGGCGGGCGTCACGACTTTCTCTACCCGCTGCAGCTGCTCTGTCAACTCCACCGCCTCGGCAGACATCCGCGTCAGCTCCATCGTCGTACGCGGCAGCCGCACCAGCGTCGCCGAGACAAGATCTTCGATGCTCGCGCTCAGCTCTTGGTTGTGGGTTTGCACACGGGCGTACAGCAGCTGCACCAAGTGCTCCTCCAGCTGCAAAGGGCGGCGCGGGGTCGCCGGGGCTGCGGCTGTGGAGGTGTCCGCGACAGACACGTCCTTGGCCGCCTCGAGCACACGGGAGACGGCCGCGTTCAACCAGCGCCGCACGTCGAGGTCGTCACGGCTGAGTTGGCGAATGTCATCTGCGATGACGCCGTGGACACGTGCGAGGCAGTCGCTGGACAAGGCCGAGGCGGCCGTGGTGGCGGTGGCGGTGGCGGTGGCGGTGGTGGGTGGGGGGAGCGTCTGCAGCGCCGCCGTCCCGGGAGGTGATGCCGCCGCCATGGAGGTGGGCAGCGGAGGTGACGGCCGCGGGGGCGAAGGTTGGTCTGTCTCTGTGTGTGTGTGTGTGTTTGTGTGTCCTAGAGAGCGAGATGAAGATGAGATGGCCGGCACACACGGCGTGGCAGTCTCTGCTGTCTGTACGATGCGATAGGCCTGGTGTGGTCGGCGGTGTGCGACCACACAACTTGATGTGTGTGTGTGTGTGCGTGTGTGAGTTTGTGTGTGGATGGCTGAGGGAGGGCAGGACTGCACACATATGCGCGTTCGCGTGCAAAGTGCGTGTGCGAGAGTGGACGTGTGAAGTAAGGAGAGCGTGCAGAGAGAGAGAGATGGAGAGTTTGCAAAGACACACACACACAACACACACACACACACACACACACACATACGAGGGTGGGGGGAGATGAGAGAAGCCGACTCGAGGTACGTGTGTCGAGGGCGGCGGGGGAGTGTGTGTGGGTAGGAGAGAGGGGGTGGAGCACGCACTTCGGGGGTGAACACCTCCGCTGCCTCCCTTCCCCTTCCCTCCACACCTCTACACACGTGATCCTCTCTGAAGCAACTGTGTAGGAGTAACTGCGATAGACGCACATACACACAGACACACAGACACACAGACACATCCAGGTCGACAGGGTAGATGGCGAGGAGGTGAAGGAGGACGTGAGGAGAGAGAGAGAGAGAGTGAGACAGATGCGGCCGGGGGGTACACCACGGAGCACGCACCCGCACACATACACACACCTTCTCTCTCTCCCTTCATCTTATCCTTGTGCGTGCAACTGGCCCCCCCTTCTCGCTCACTCTCGCTACACAAACGACCTCGCTCCCCAGACTCGCAGCGCAGCGAGCACGCGCGACTGATGAATGTTGAAGATTGGACTCGTTGTTCGCAGCATCATGGACTGCACGGCGGCCGAGTCGCCAGGCGCGTTCAGCACCACCCCGCCGAGGCGGGGCTGTGGGAGATAGGAGCGGCTGTAGGCGCGTGCGATGTACGAGTCGGGATCGGCAGTGTTGGGGGTGCGAGCGCAGTAGTGCAGGTTCTGCGCCGCACTCATGCCCGAGAGGGAGTAGCACGTGTGATACCCGTCGTGGGCCACACCGGGCTTGTCCATGAGACCGCCCGTGTCGGCATCCTGACAGCATCGCAGCACATAGTCTTGCAGCCTGCGCTGGTTAAAGTAGAAGTCGCCGACGTCGGCGTCGGCGAACGCCTGACGTGTCCGCCACTCCTCCACCGCGCCGCCGTCCGCCCCAGCAGCTGTCTGCTCGCTTTGCAGCAGGCGCGTGTACAGCGTCGCCTTCGCATCGTCTTTGGCCCGCGCCGCTCGCAGCGCGGCATCGTCGGCCCCGAGAAACTGTTGAAGCACGTCGCGCCGCGTCAGGTGTTCGCCCTCCGCACGGTCCCACGCGTCGTTGGCGCCGGCGTGAATGAGTGTTGCGTCCACCAGCTGTGCGTGATCGAGCAGCAGCACCTCTCGCGCACACAGGCTCGACGCAGACGCGGTGAGAGTGCGCTCCTCCGCCCCGCTGCTGCTGCTGCTGCTGCTGTTTCTGTTGCCATCATGCGTGGCGCCGACGGCGTCGCCGGTGTGGGTGTCTGGGGCAGCGGTGAAGCACTTGGTGTAGGCCTCCACGGTGCGCAGAAGCACGTGGGACGCACCGATCCAGTGGGAGTAGCACGAGTCAACGAGCTTGTTCGTTCTGCCGTTGAAGCCGCCCTCGCACTGCAGCTGCCGCGCCGCCAGCCAACGGCGCAGCGGTGCCCGATGTACCATGTGCGGCTGCTTCATGAGCAGCAGCGCGGCGAGGCCACACTGGGTGTAGGCGCCGTGCGCCTCCGAGGCGGTCGCCGAGCAGGCGAAGCCGCCTTCGTGCGTCTGGCACGACGCGACAAAGCGCGCCGTCTGCGCTGTCAGCACTGGTACATCGCGCACGTCGTCGCACACCTCCCGCGGACCGCGCTTGTCATCGTCGAAGGTGGCCGGATCATCCAGCCCGAGCAGCGTCGTGATGACGGCGGCGCAGTAGGAGCCGCGTATGTCCGACTCGCCGCCCCCGTGCACACGGAAGCTGCCATCCTCGTTGCGCAGCGTCAGCAGCCACCTCTTGATGGCGGCACGTGGAAGCTGCCGCAGCGCCGCGCCACCCGCGTGCTCACTGAGAATTGCGAGTGCGCTGCAGGCCGCGTAGGAGGAGGCGATGTGCGGCTCCTGGTGTGCGGCGCCGCCGGCAAAGCCCATCACCGGCCTCGCGTCACCGTCCGCCACCCCGTTCGCATCCGTGGACGCGGCGGTGGCGGACAGACGCTGCTGCGCCTCCGCCTGGCACGTGTGGTCGACGCTGAGGCAGCTGTGCAGGAAGTCGATGAGGGCCGCGGGCGGGGTGCGGCGGAGGATGTGGGTGTCTACAGCGCCGAGCACGTCGGCCGCCTGCAGCGCCCAGTACACAATCCACGGCCGCGAGGGGTAGAGGCTGGACATGCTCTGCGGTGACGTGCCCAAGTTCTCCATGAGAAAGTGGATGTGGCGGTCGCGATGCAGGCAGGGTGGTGTGTAGGCAAGCGGCACCATCGCGCGGGCTTCTGCAGCAGCAGCTGCTGCTGCTGCTGCTGCTGTTGAGTTCCGAGAGGAGGACATGTTCGCTGCAGCATCGACACCATCGTCGTCGTCGTCGCTGCCAGCCGAGGAGTCGGTGGAGGCGGAGGATGTGTCGTGCTCCATCGCTGGATGTCGGCACCACAGGGCGTAGACGTGCGGGTTCGTGCTGCGTAGCATCTCCAACAGCAGCAGCTCCGTGTCGCGCTGCGCCTCTGTCGTTGTGGTGGCTGGTGGAACGTTCATCGTGAGCGGTGAGGAAGTACGCAAATCTACCGACTGTTGTGTGTGTGTGTGTGGGTGTGTGTAAGTGTGTGTGCAGCAGCGGTGCGGGTGAGTGTGACGATGTCGGTCACGACTCCGTTGTGAAGCAGCACTGAAAAGAAAAAAAAAACAAGAAGAGATGAAGCGCGAGGGAGAGAGCGTGTGTGATGGAAGGAGGGGTGGGGGGGGATCTCATCTCTCTCTCTCACTTGTTGTCATGGTAGATGCGCTCTACACCACCGCCGCAGACAACTGTGCTGTAGTTCCTCCCTCCCCCGTGTGCGGCGGAGCCCGAGTGCTCAGACAGCCACGCCAGCCAACCAAACACACAGAGAGAGATAGAGAGAGTGAGTGAGTGAGGCGGCACGACACGCCGAGGACTACCGCTGCGTTTGTCCATCACGCAGTACTGAATCAAAATGCGATAAAGAGAGCGCTCGCCCTCTCTTCCACTCCACCACTCCACCACACACACACAGACACACACACAGTGAGAGAGAAGAAGAGGAGAGAAAAAAATGAGAGAGAGAGGTAATTGTGTGTGTGTGTGTGTGTGTGTGTGTCCCTCTCTGTCTATCCTTCCGGACAAACACAGACAGCGTCGAGGTGACGAGAGAAGAGAGGGAGGGAAGGAAGGGGGGGGGGGCCGTGATGGAGGCGGCACTCCGCGATGGACAAGAATGCAGACAAGAGAAGCACAAAAGAAACACACGAGGGAAACGACGTCCATACACACACACACACACACAAAGACACACATGCAGACACATTCAAAGACAGACAGGCGACCGCATGGGTGTGTGTGTGTGTGTGTGTGTGTGGAGTGGTAGCATGCGGGTCACCACAGTTCCTTTCCTTTCGCGTAGTCCCCCTCCCTGCCACGCGCCGCGCCCATGTCCTGCATCTCGCGGCTTGCGACGCCCTCGCGTGTGGTGTAGCCGCTCGCCTGCGGGGAGTTCAACGCGTACTGCGAGGCTCGTGACGTGTCGGCCGTGCCGTTGTTCACTGTGTCGACTGTCAGGTTGTAGTGCTCAGAGAAGTTCGTGGCGGCGGGCGGCTGCTGCTGGCTGTGGTGTCCGGTGGAGAGCGCCGCCAGGTGGTCGAGGCGCACTGCGGCGATGGCGCGGTCCACGATGCTCTTGTTGCGGTTTGCCTGTCTGCTGTCGCACAGGCAGATACAGGCGGAGATGGCGATGATGGCGAGCAGGGCTGCACCGAGAAGACTCCCAAAGACGGCGTACACGACCACTGCATCGGAGGATATCTTTGTGACGTAGCTGTTGTTGCCGAAGATGCCTGACTTCTTGTCGGGGTCGCGGACACCGGGGAAGGACGCGACAGACATGTTTGCCACGACGCCGGCGCTGCGGAGGTCGACGAGGGCGGGTGAGCCGAGTGCCGAGTCCCACGCACACAGCTGCACCTGCGTGTACACGTAGGGGAGGTTGGTGTTGATTTGGAGAGAGACCTCGCTGCTGTTGCACGACACCGTGTCGTTGAGGATATTCGACTTCCTCCCACACCAGTTCACGATCGTCACACAACTGCTTCCGCGTACGGTGGGGGAGGCGGCGGAGAAGAGGTTGAACAACTTCTTTCCGAAGTCGTTCGCGCTGAAGGTGAGGGAGGGGATCTGTGCCACCAGAATCAGCTTGGGGCCGTTGAGGAGGTAGTTGATGGCAAGATCGCTGTTCACGTAGGAAGAGGTGTCGTAGCTTGCGGCGGCAGCGGTGGTGATGGCGCTCGACAGCGCCGTGAGCAGGAGGACGCCCAGGATAATGCAGATCAGGGTCGACGGTGCGGTGGCGGTGCTACGCCGACGCCGCTCGCGGCGTGCGCCACCAGCCCGGGCCGCACTCATGCTGGCGCAGTCCGTCAGCACGGAAGAGAAGTGAAAGGAAAGAGAAGAAGGCAAAGACGGACAGCGTCGATAGCCACCACCCACAGACAGAAGAAGAAGAAGAAAAAAAAAACAAACAAGCAACAACAACAACTGTAACTGGCGTTAATGTGGTGTGTATGTGCGTGTGTGTGTGTGTGTGTGTGTGTGTAAGGTTCAGCTGTGGAGGACTAAGTCCGCCGCTTCGCCGTGCGGCAGACGTCGATGGAAGAGGGTCGGTGGTGGAGGCGGAGGTGAAGGTCGACAAGCTCAGCGCAATGGGACGAGATGGAGAGAGAGAGAGTCTGTGGAATGCACGTCTCACGCCTCCATGACGAGCACGCGCCTCTCCCTCTCTCTCCTTTTCCCTGCCCCCACCGCTGCACAGCTTCTCCAGCACACTTTGTGTGTGTATGTGTGTGTTTGTGTGTGCGCAGAGTAGTGAATTGCACGACGCAGCACTGAATGAGCATAATAACACATTGTCATCTTCCCCAACGGCGGTGGTGGTGGTGGCCACAGCACACGGCGGGGAGAGCGGAAGGGGGAGGAGAACGGCGGTGCCTCCACTCACACCAGTGGCGCATGGTGGAGGAGTGTGTGTGTGTGTGTGTGTGTGTGGCGCCACGACACCCACTGTTGCCCACAACTGACGCAGCAGCGGCACCACATCACAGCCCGTCCACACGTATGCCTCGTGCGTCCTCTCTCTGATGCTGCTGCGATGCACACACACACACACACACACACACACGCATGCCATGACAAAGAGCTCCTCTATCCTGCCCTTCTTGTTGTGTGAAGACAAACAACAACAAAAAAAGAAGAACAGGCGCACTAGTTGGACTTGGCCCTTGTCGGCTCCATCGGCGGTGGTTCGCGGCTGCGGGCGTAGGCGTTGATCGCGTACATGGTCTTGAGGAGCCGCTCTGCCTCCCCGAAGAACATATCCGTGCCGACGAGGATGGTGATGACCATGTTGATGTCGTGGCTCAGCGTGTACTCGCCGGTGTGATGTGTGTAATCTAGTGCGCGATGGGCAACGAAGTCGCGGTACTCCTCTTCCTGCGCCTGCTGCTCCAGCGGGTCCAGCGCGTGCTCCCAGTGCTGCGTCTCCTGTGCCTGCAGCGCCGCCTCGTCCGAGTGGCTGGACGCAGAGGTCGGAGACGCAGGCACCGCGAGAAGCCCGCTGCTGCTGCCACCGCTGCCGGCGCTCTGTGAGCGCTGCTGTTGCAGCCGAGAGTGGCGCCGCTGGGTGGAGCGCATGATCGCGATGGACTCGGCGATGCTGCGCGCGATGCTTCGGTTTGTCACGGAGTCGCCCGTGTCGGGGCGGTTCGCGTTGTCGTCGTCGTCGCCACCCCTACGTCGCACCTCGCCGTCACCCAGCGGCCCGCTGGCGTCCTCCGCGGTCCAGGTGCTCTGCCGCCGCGGGGAGCCGTCTTGTGGTGGCACGACCACGATGGTGGCCTCGAGGTCCTCGCTCGCGGCGGCGAAGCTGGTCCGGGACGCACCAACACCACCACCGCAACCGCCACCACCACCGTGTGCCCCTGCGCCGGAGCTCTGGTGAAGAGGAACACTTGCGCTTCGCACGCGGTTCAGCGTGTCCTCGTCGAGGACGCGCGCGTGCGCGGCGGCGGCGAAGGTGCGGCTCATGACACGGTGGCGGAAGTCCGAGCGCAGCGCCTTGACGTGGCGCCGGTGTGCCATGGTGAAGCTGTGGTGCAGTTCCTTGCTCAGAGACAGGAAGGCGCTGAAGTGTTGCGTCGTTGTCACCGGCGACCACACGTGCGGCTGCGAGACCGCGTCGAGGAAGTCCTGGAAGAGGAGTCGGCTCACGCGGTCCACCATGCACATGACGGGTGCGACAGCAGAGAGGACGTGCTGCACGTCTGGCCGATGCTCCGGTGCGCCATCCCGGTGGAGTGCACCGACGGCGGCGGAGATGACGTCCGTGGCGGAGGCGAGACGGCGCAGGGAGCTGTACATGTCTCGCATCTCACGCAGGGGGTAGGGGCTGCCGATTGGAGCCGGCTCCGCCGCCGCCTTGGGCAGCCATCCACCAATGGCGTTCACCGCAGCCCACATGGCGAAGCGCGAGCCGCGGATGCTGGCCACCTCCTCCCGCACCAGCTCTTGCTTCGTCGCATCGGGCGACGACAGTGGCTCGTTCATGACGTCCACGAGTCTGCTGAAGCGATCGGCGACGAGGCTGAGTCCGGCGACCTGTGCGTTGTAGGTGACGCGCAGGACGTCGATCGGGAACATGAGGGTGACGATCGCGTAGTATGTCATGACGGTGAAGCTGTTGCTCACGATGCGGGAGAGAAGGACGAACTTCGAGCCCGCGCTGTTGAGAGATGTGACGATGAGCATGCTGCAGTACTGCGCCGTGTGCGAGTAGGGCGGCCGGTCACGGAAGATGAGGGCGATGAAGACGCCGGCGAGTGCGATGGCGAGCTCGGACAGGAGGTTCGGCGTGTGCCAGATGGCCACGTAGGCGATGGAGCACGCGCACACCATACCCGTCACGCGATAGACCGAGGCCTCCATCGTGTCCCCCGCCGTGGGCCACCCGACGCCCATGAGGATCGCCATGCCGAAGTAGTACACGTTTTCAGTGTCCATGTACTCGGTGAACATCACCCCCACGCCGTAGGCGCACGACATCTTGATGGCGTCCTTGAAGATGCGCACATCGCGTGGCGTCGCCAGCGTGAGCCGGCGTGGCAGCTCCTGCCAGAAGCCGACCCAGTAGTCGTAGAAGAAGAACTCCCACAGGCGACGCAGCTGCGACTTGTAGCGGCGGCGGTCGAAGTTCTTCATCGTGTCGCCGTAGTGGAGGAGTCGCTCGCCGAGCACGATGAGCGAGAGGTGGAAGAAGAAGACGTTGCTGTACAGGAACGGGTCGACGCTGTCCTCCGATTTGATGAGCAGCTCGAAGTGCACTTGGTTCAGCCGCGCCTGCAGCTCCGCGGCGGCCTCGCGCAGCGCATCGAAGGGCACGTGCTCCACTGTGTCCTGCGGGTCGAGGTGCCTCCCCAGCCCCGCCAGGACCGCGTCCAGTGCTTCGAGGTAGTGGTCCACGGAGGGCCGCAGGATCGCGTGTGCGCGCCTCCACATCCGCGTGTGCCAGTCGAGCGACAGGGACGCGTCGGCGCCGTCGTGGTGTCCCGAGTGCCGCGCGGCACGCACGCCGCCGGCCTCTCTTGCAGGCCACGGCTTCGTCCCGGCTGCGTCTTTGCCGAACGGCGCGTGCGTGCCGGCATCCTCGCCGTAGGGCTGGTGGGCTCTGCTGTCGCCGTCGCTGCCGGGTCTGTCCGCCGCGGCCTGGATGCGGTGGCGCTGGTACCCCATGTGGTGCACGCGCGTCATGACCATCGCGCGGGCCGTGTCTGTGATGGCGTGCAGGCGCGGCACGCAGACCTCGAGCACGGAGAGCCGCTCGCGCCGCAGCTCCAGCCGCAGCGTGCTCTCCCAGAACTCGTACATGACAAAGAACAGCTTACCCGGCATCGTCATGAGCAGCAGCTGGATCGGCTCCGTCGTGAGGTGCGCCATCGCGAGGGCGCACTCGATGGGGTCCTCCGACCAACACGCCGTCACCGCCTGGCGCACGAGGACGCCCATCGACTTCCAGCCCGCCGCGATCTCTGCATCGCAATCCACGGCGATCGAGCGAAGAGGGAGGAGGCACTGGAAGAAGGCGAAGCCCGTCGCTATCATGATGTCGCGGCCGACCTTCGCGGGGTAGATGAGCTCCGTACCGCCAGGGAGGTTCTCCATCTGCATAATCAGAACAGAGTGCAAGACGAGGACGCGACGCGCTCGCACGTCGCCGAGAAGGCTAATGGCGAAGACCACGCCGAGGACGCTGCACCACCAGCCGCTGGGGTGGTGCAGCAGTCCCCACGAGTTGCACAACACCCCCCACAGCATCATCCACACGCCGCACTGCAGCGAGACGACGTTGGCGGCGAGCTGCTCGCCAAACGTGTACCGGCAATCGACCACACCCCACAGAGGAAGCACGACGTGGGCTGGAAAGATCAGCATCACGCTGGGGTGGCGGGCGAGGAGGCCGAGGGGAAGGGCGACGAGCAGGGTGATGCGCAGGGCATAGAAGACGGGCATGTACACCTGCGGAGAGAAGAGAGCGTGCCAGTAGGCGCGGAGGCTCGTCGTGTCGCTCGCAGGGTCGCTGCGGCCGTCCAGCGGCCGGCGCTCCGGCACCTCCTCCCCATCACCGAGCAGGGCAGCAGAGGCTGCGTCGGCGGCGCTGCCGTGGTTGTCGCGGCGCCGTCCCGTGGAAGCGGAGTCGCCGTGTCGCTGGTGGTGGAGGGAGCGCTGCGGGTGCGGTGGCGTCTGTGGATTGTCGCTTTCCTCAACGGCTGGAGAGACGGAGGCGGCCGGCAGCTCGACCCCCTCCTGTGGCGTCTCTGCCTTGGCGCTGGTGTTCGAGGAGGCGGTGGTCGCGCTGGCGCCGTCGGAGAAGTCCGATTCGTGCAGTTGACTGCGGAAGAGGGCGGTGAGGTTGACGGACTCCATGATGAGCGCACCCCCCCAGAGCAGTGGGCGGTGTGTACCTGATGGGAGTTGTGCAGGGTGTAGGAGACGGACTGATGCGCTACCGCACGTCTTCTTCCCCTCGTCCCCCCAAAAAAAAACTCCTGAAGAGTTGTGAATAAAAAGCGGACCGAAGAGAGCACACAACTCAGAAAAATGGAGGACGAAAAAAAAAAAAAAAGTGATGAAGAAAAGCGAAACCGCTTTGCGAGCGTGCGTGCGTGCGTGCGTGTGTGTGTGTGTGTGTGTGTGTGTGTGTGTGGTGCCTCTCGGCAGCAACGCAGACGCCGATGGTAGTGTCTACAGCAGCACTGAGGCACACTCACACACGCACAAACACACAGAGACACAGGCGAAGTGGAATGGAGAACAAGTAACACACAAAAAAAAACAACAACAATAACTTGATGCAGAGAGAACGGAAGAGAGAAAGAGAGAGAGATAGAGCTGGGAAAGGGGGGCGGGGGAGCTTCGTCTTGTGAGACGTGTGTGCGCGACGGCGACGCTGGCGATGAATCGGTGGCAACGCGACCGGCTTCCTTCGCCCTCAGACGCGTGTCGGCACAAGCTTGTCCTCTTCCTCCTCCTCGGACTGTGTCTCTCTCTCACTTTCTCTTTTTACGGTTCAGCAGAATGTGGATGCGGCAGATATGGGGAAGCAACGCCGCTGTCGCAACGCAGCACACGAAGCAGACGCAGAGAGTTGAAGAGGGAAGTAAAGTAGGAGCGAGAGGACGAGGAGGAGCGGAGCGACTCTCACAGTGCGTGTGAGAACTCGTGCTGCTGCTGCTACTGTTTGTGTGTGTGTGTGTGTGTAACAAAGCCCAGAGCGAGTGTGAATGTGTGCGTAGCCGTACGAGAAGTGAGGGAGAGGGAAGGAGAGGTGGGGTGACGGCGAGATGGCCGGAGCGAGGTGAGGGCAGCAGCACCGCGTCCTTCAAAAGCGCAATGTGCTCCTCGACGAGAGTCAGTCGGCGGCGGCCAGCAGAGGCACAAGACCTGGTGCGGCGGATGCGCAGGAGAGAAAGAGAGGGGAGTGTCAGCATCCTCCCCTCCTACTACTACTGCTTCACGCACACACACACACACACACACGCAGGAGTCCATCACTCCTCGCTTCGCCCCCCCCTCTTTTTGAAAATGTGGAGGGGGTGGGGATGGTGATAGTGGCCCACCGCACACCACCACACACGGGACGTGGCCAGCTTCACCCTTGTGTCTCACAAGTCGCTGCACGTCTTCCTGGTTGAGTTGGCCAGCCTCTCATGGAGAGGTAGAGTACAAATACGTACAGAGAGAGAGAGACCTACACACACACAGATATACACACACACACACACACAAATATGGAGACAAATGGAAAGCACGAAGCACACCGCACCACCAACACCCACAAGAAGAGAAGAGAAGATGTAGAGAGAGAGAAAGAGAGAGAGAGGGTTCAGGACGAGTATTTGCACCATCGCTGCGGACCACCATGTCCCGCCACCAGAGGATCGCTCCCTGAACACACACACACACACACACACACACACACACACACACACACACACACACACACACACACACACACACACACACAGACACACACACAGACACGCGCAGACATACATGCGCACTGTACACCATATCATCCATGATAAACATGGAGGTCAATGAAAGAGACAGGGGAACACACAATCCACCAAGACAACAGAGGCGCTCTAAATAAAATGGTACAACGACTGACACAATGAAGAACACACACAGACACATGCAGAGACACATGCAGAGACATACGCACACACATACATCCACACACACACACACACACACACAGATAGAGGCGGAAGAGGGAGAGACACGCATCGTCGCACAAGTAGACGAAGCAGACAGCAGAGCACTACGGTCACCATGAGGTATTGGGAGTCGAGAGAAGGGAGGCAAAAAACAAACAGACAACAACAAACAAACAAACAGCAATAGTTGAAGGAGCAGCGCAACCGAAACGACACCAGTACATCGTGTGCGCGCGTGTTTGTAAATGTGTGTGTGTGTGTGTGCGTGTGTGTGTGTGTGTGTGTGTGTGGATGCACTGCTCGAGGGGGGAGAGGAGAAGGAGTGGGGTTGGGGATTGGAGGGGGGGGGGAGGGGGAAGTGACAAGCAAACAACGAAAAAAAAGTCAGAGCACGACAACAGTGTTCACCATAACAGTGTAGGCGACAAAAAAAAACAAAAAAAGAGAAGCGGGGTAGAATGGGAGGAAGAGGGAGAGGGAGAGCTGCGTGTATGTGAGTGTACGAGTTGAGCACAACGACAACAACACATGCATACACGTGTACACGCAAAAAAACAAAGAAATCAAGCACAAGCACATACACACAAACAGACACTTTCACACACGGACGAAGGTAGACTTACAGAGACCCACATCGTCTCGTGGTATCGGTTTCACAGCCTGTACATCAAGTGATCTACATGATAGCTCGCTCGCTCTCTTCACACACATACATTCGCACATACATACATGAGCACACACGGTCCCGCGCCCCCCCTCCTTTCCGATCAGAGTCTGTGTTGCGCACCTGACCTCAATGCGTAAACCTGTGTGTGCGAGTATGTGTGTGTGTGTGCCACAAAGGTGGGGCGAGCTGAGTTGGGGTTGTGCCAGGTTGAGGGGTGGTGGGGTGGAGGTAGTGATCGTGTGGGAGTGCGTACATCCTCCCTGTCACGACGCTTGCGACGCTGCCCTTCTTTCCACCTCCATCCCCCCCTCCCTTCTTGTGCATCTTGTGCAGCGGTGGCAGCGTCGCGGCTACAGATCCTCGAACGCCTTCATCGCTACCTTCAGGTACTCCTGGACGGCGGTGTTCATGCGCTGCAGCAGCCCACGCGGGTCGCCGCCGCCAAAGCACCGCTCGTGCGCGCGCCGCAGCGTGCAGCCTACCATGCCCTCACACGTGAAGGAGGGAAAGGTGGACTTGATCGCGGCTGGCATGAGCAGCTGCCGTGGTTGCGCGCGTCCTGGGGTCTCGTCCACCATGGCTACGCTACACGCAGGGTCGCCCTGGCTCAGGGTCATGGTAGCCTTGGGCTCGAGGAAGGTCACGGTCTTCGCCTTCATGCGGCTGAGGAACACTGTGCCGATCGGTTGCGTGAGCAGCTCCTTCACCACGGCCGGTGGGAGCGGCCCCTTCAGCCACGGGAGAACATACCGCCCCTGCCGCAGCGCGGGGACCTCGTCCGTGAAGAGCTTGTTCATCGTCCACCCCACACACTCCACCGCGGGTGGCGCGGCGGCGTTCTCCAGTTTCGACAACTTCAACAGCATGTAGGTGACGGTGTTCATCTGGTCGTAGGTGATGCCTTGGAACATGAACGGCGCGTCCTTGAACATCGGCGTGCCCACGTCGGAGGTCCAGTCTGGCATCATCGTGTAGCACACTCGGCGACCCTTCGGCGCCTTGGCCATGTACACCACGACCACGTACATCGCGGCGTCGTCGCCCACGCCGCGGACGCCCTCCACCTTGATGAAGGCGCCGCGCTGCTCACTGAAGGGAGCGATGTAGCTGATCGAGTCGGTCTGCACCGCCCCGGCACCGACGAAGGCATCGTCGGCATCCTTCTCCGTTGCGATCCCCTGCGACGCGGGCGTCACATCTGCATGCTTCTTGCGGTCTGCGAAGAGCTGCATCTCCTGCTGAGAAAGCGGGACCTGCTGCGGCATCTCGAAGAAGGGGGTGTTCATGTTGGGACTCTCAAGGCGCCAGATGAGGTACCCGAGCGGGCTGCACTCCGCCCGCTTGCGCGGCGGCGCCGGCATCAGGTTGCGCAGCGCTTGCGAGTTGACGCTCGCCTCGAGCTGCGACTGGTCGAACTTCTCCGTCGCGCGCTTCTGCTCGTCGGCAATGCGTTCGGGCGGCCGCGACTCGTCCACAGCGCGCTCCTGCGAGCGGCGCGGGTCGCCGAGCTTCAGGCGAGCCAGGAAGTTGCCGGCGAAGAAGCGCTTGTTGATGGGCAGGCAGCAGTGTCCGAGCACGATCGGCGTGTGGTCACCGGAGCTGATGTACTCAATGACCACCACGGCGTGTGTCTGGTCGCCGACCTCTGAGCTCATCTTCGTCTTGAACTCCGGCTCGATGCTGCTCGAGGTGAGGCTCTGGTAGGCGACCAGGTCAGGCTTCCGCATGAAGACGCGGGGGTGGTGGAGGGGGTTCATCGGCGCACCAGTCTGCGGGTGGAGCTCGTCCGTGACGTAGACCAGCGCACGCGTGCACGTCGCGTCGAGCGGCAGGCCGACGACGCCGTCGATGAACACGTCCACCGTGCTGCCCTTGGGGCCGTGGCCGGGTGGCTTCGGCGCCGCCGGCGGCGCGTCCGTCGGCTTCGAGAGTCCGAAGAGAACGCACGGGTTCACGGGTGGTGTGGCGTTCGCGTCGAGCTTGTCGAGGTTCACGCAGGGCGGGTTACCGCTGTTGAGCTTGTAGCCGGGCGGCACGGCGAGGTTGCCCTGCGGGTCTGCGATGGGCCGCAGCCGGCAGCGCTCGACGAGGGGCATGTCCTCCCGTGGCACCTTGCCAGGCATCGGCGGCGGCGGGGCGGCGGCCTGGAGGAAGGCGGGGCCCTGCTCTCCCAGCGGTGTCGTCGGCGGCGGCCCCGAGCCGGCACCCATGGATGCCCCCGGTTGCGGCGGCCCCGGCGGCCCCGGCGGCCCCGGCGGCCCCGGGCGCGGCTTGATCGCCGGGTCCTCCGCGACGGGGTTCTTGACGAACGAGACGACGGGGGAGGACGGGCTCGTCACCGTCACCGCCGCGGGCGGTGGTGGTGTGTGTGCCTGGCGCGGCGGCGTGGACGGCGAGTGGGCCTCCTTGTGACCGTCCGGGTCCGCCGAGCCGGGGTGCTGCAGCATGGGTGACGAGGCGACCTTGGCGGGCACCGCGGACGGCGGCGTTCCTGGCGCAGCGCCGCCGGGGGTGTTGTGCGCGCCTGCGTCGGGGAAGTGAGGGGTGGGGCGCTGGGGACGTTGGTTCTTTGCGTGGGAGGCGTCCGCTGCGCTCTCGACAGCGGCCGGGGCCGGCGGCGGCGGCGGCAGATCGCTCAACAGACTCTCGGACGCCTTGGACGAGGACATCGACGACGCGGACGATGTGGGCGACGACGACGACGACGAGGCGGCGGTGGAGGACGACTTCTCTGACTCGCTGTCGCTGCTGCTGCTGCTGCTGCTGCTGCTCTCGCTCTCGCTCACGACCTGCCGGCGGTTCAGCTGTGGCTTCGTCGGCTTGCTGCTGCTGCTGCTGCTCGACTTGCTCTTCGCGTCTGCCAACTGCTTTCGCTTCGCAGCAGCAGCAGCGGCAGCGGCAGCAGCGGCGGCAGCGGCAGCGGCAGCGGGGGCGCCACGGTGGCGGCCTGCTTTGCCGTCCGTCTTTGACGCTGCCTTCCCCGTGCGCATCGGCGCCGCCTCGGCCTTCCTCTTCGGCTTCTTGGGCTGGTCCTTCTGGAGTCGCTTGAGATGCTTCGTGAGCTCCTGGTGCCACTCCAGGATCGACACACCCGTCGGCGGGGGGAGAATGAAGTGGGCGGCGGGGCCCTTCGACGGCTGCAGCACCAGCGCACTGCCCTCGACCGCCGGGGGTAGGAAGGGGCCCTCGCAGCCCGGCATGCCAGGGAGCAGCGGAAGTCCGTTCGGCGGCGGTGGCAGCGGCGGCAGGCCAGGCAGCTGCTTGGCAGGGGAGGCGGACCCGATCCCGGCGCTGGACTGGTTCAGGACGGACTCGGCGCGCTGGAGAAGGTCGCGGGGGTCGACCTCGATGTAGCCGGACACGTTCGCGCCGGGGATCATGTCGCCCGGCGACTGCAGCGCCTTGGCGAGGTCGAAGGTGGTGTTGCGCACGCCCTCTGAGAAGACGCCGGTGGACTTCGTGAAGATGGTCGACCAGCACAGCAGTCGGCCGCGGTAGCTCAGCTGCAGCACGAACACGACCATCTCCTTCGGCGTGTGAACGACGAACTCGAGCGACGGGACCGTGAAGAGAACGGTGTTGGCGCTGTGGCGGGCGAGCGGTGGCGGGCGGCGTGGGAAGCTGCGCTCCAGCGAGGGCTCCAGCAGGTACTCGTTGTGCGCGTACGACATGTAGTAGGTCTTGATGGCCACGTCCACCTCGTCCAGCGGGACGGCCACGTCGATGCCCTCGAGGGCGGCGAGCTTCATGGAGTGCAGGCCCGGCTCCAGCGTGGAGACGGTGGGGAACGACGGCTCAGAGCGGGCGACGCTCGAGGCGCGCAGGCTGCGGATCTCCTGCTGCACCCCGCTCAGGACGCGGCGGAGCTTCTGAGAGGGGGTGAGGCTGAAGGGGCGATCGCCGCGTGGCGTGACGCTGCGTGGCGAGATGCTGCGGCCGCCACGGCCCCCACCGCCGCGGGGTCCTCGCAACCCCTCGTCCTCGTCTTCCTCCCCCTCGTCACTGTCGCCGTCGACGTCGCCGCGGCGAAGGGCGTGCTCGAGGCTCTCCCACACTTCGTCCTCATCGCTGTCGCTGTCGCGCTGGCGTCGCCCGCGGCGTCCTCCTTTGTTGCGCGCCGTCGCGGCTCGCTGCCTCCCCTGTTTCTGCGACTTGTGCCGCTGCGGCCCGGGGTCGCTGCCGCCGGTGCCCTGCATGTTCATGGAGGAGAGCGCGCCACGCATGGCCGCCATCTCGTTGCGGAGGAACGCCATGTCCATGTTGTTGCCCGACTGGTGCTGCTGCTGATTCGTGAAGAGCTGCAGCTTCATCTGAAGCAGCTGGTCCTTCAGCACCTGCTGTGACTGCTGCAGCTGCGCTTGGCGGGCGGGCAGCACCAGGTTCACCTGCTGGTCCAGCATCATGCGCTCACGCTCCGCCATGTCAGCGGCCTGGCGATTGCGCTGCAGCGCGAGAAACTGCTCGATCTCGCGCTCCGTCGGGCTCATGTACGGGACAGGCGCGGCCGCCGGCAACACCGGTGCGCCGAGCATCTCGTAGCTCACCTTGCCGTAGCCTGCGCCGCCAGCGTAGCCCATCGGGTCTGCGGCTGGGTAGGCGGCGGCGTAGACCATGGACTGCGGTGTCTGCGCCGCGGGGGCGGCGACAGCAGGGGCGCCGAGCAGCTGCATTGAGCACGCGCCAGATCGCCGGTGCAGCTGCACATTGTACAAGGAGTCGAAGACGAGCCCACAGTCGGGGCAGGACGGCATTGTGGCGAGAGAGCGAGAGACAGGGAGGGGAGACCGTCTGCGCGATGTTATGTCCCGTATGCGCGGAGTGCAGCCTGCGCCGTCTCACCCCCTTCTCAACACCTGCGGCTGTGTATGTGTGTGTGTGTGTGTGTGTGTGTGTGTGCGTGGCCACTGCACAGAAACACAATCGTTCCAGTCTCTAGAGCAAATTTTCTTTTTTTTTTTGTTATTTTACATGCACACCCGGGAGGAGGGACACGAGTGCGAACAAGGGATCACACAGATACACCGACGCGCAGACAGACGCACACGCACCAAGGTCAACCGTGTGCGTGTCTGTGTATCGGAGGCGGGGTGGGAGGAAGAGTACAAGTGAGCGGAAAAAACAACAGCAAAACCAAGTCTACAATTGACACGCACACACACACACACGAAAGAGAGAGAGGAGAGGAGAGGAGAATGGAGGGAAGGAGAGCGAGAGAGGCGGTGGGGCACCGTCAAGATGCTGGATCTTTACGACAAGGCGCCCCTACACCCACACACCCACACTCAGACAAAAAAAAACACACACACGTAGACAGCTGTGAAGGTGTCGCGCGCACCCTCTCCTCGCTGGAGCTCAGAGAAAGAGAAAGAGAGAGATGGTTGAGACTTTTCCAAAAAAGTGTGATGAACAGAAGGAGCGAGAGTGGCGGTGGTGATGGTGGTGGTGGATTCAGCAGCGCAGCCTCTGCGTGAGTGAGTGTGAGAGAGTGTGTGGAGCAGCAAGGAAGAGAGAAAAAAAAAAAAGGAGAGGAGAGCTTGTTCCTTCGTTCGTGCGTATGTGCGTATGTGCGTGTGTGTGTGTGAGGGCTCTTCTTTTTTTTTTTAAAAATTGGGAGAGGGGAAGGAAGGAAAGGAGAGCACCGACCCTGTCCAAGCCGTTCAGGGGGGTGGGTGGGGATCTGCTTTCGACTAAGCACTTTGTGGGTGGGGATCTGAACTGTATCCACAACTCTTTCGCCACGCTGTGATGTGACACCACGATCGTGCGTGTGTGTGTGTGCGTGTGTGTGTGTGTGTGTGTGTGTGTGTGTGTGTGTGTGCGTGCAGCACCGGTAGAAGACAACGACAGCCGAGGAGAGGGAAGTACATGGTAGAGGTGGTGGGGACAAGCACTATGTGGGCACATGTGTCCAAGAGCTTTGCCGTATCCCAACTTCTCATTTTCTCTTCTCTCACACAGACACACATACACACAGACACGGAGCAGCAGTGTGTGTATGCGAGAGTAGCAGGTTGCACACTCGCGGTCTGCAATCGCCTCTGTGGAAAAAAGGGGGGCGGGAAGGTGGCGAAGAGGCCAGCGATGGAGGAGACGCGGTGCACTTGGCGGCGCGCCGTCCCGCAACTTGCATCTTCCTCTCAATCTCTTTTTTTTTTCCGTTTGTTGAGAGTGAACGACCATTGCAGCTTTACGCGCACATACACACACACACACATAATCACACATAGAACATGTGCCTGAGTGTGCGCATTCGGCATCCGGCAGTGCGCACAAAGATACACGCGCAACGCCTCCGTTGCAGAGAGGAGGAGTGGGAGGAGGAGGAGACAGCCAGAAGAGTGTGTGTGTGTGTCTGTGGTGACTGTGGCCGTGGGAAGGTGGGACAAGTAAAAGAAAAGAAAAATGAGAGAGAGAGAAAAGGCAACCTGGGAGGACACTGGTGGTGGTGGTGGGGGAGAGGAGGTGACGTCCACGTGTGTTTCACTTGTGCACACGTAAATGTGTGTGTGTGTGTGTGTGTGTGTTGGCCAGCGTGTGCATGGGGGAGAAGAGACTGCGGGGGACGCACCGCAGCCGTATCGACTCTCGCGCCACACGTGCTGACGGGAGGACGGGGAGCTCAAGAGGTGTCAGCGAAGAGAAAAAGGGGGAGGAGGTGGGGGGATGACGTAAGACACGACGGTATCACTCCACGAACACAGACACACACAGACACACACACACACACACACACACACAGAATTGCACCATGGTGCGCGCAGGCGATCGCCCACGGTGGCGCCCTCCATCGTTGTTGGAGGCGGAGAGCCGTCGCCTCTCTCTCTCCCCAGGAAGGAGAGCACACAGGAGAGAGAAAGGAGGAGGGAGGAAGAAGGGGAGGAAGGGGAAGAAGGGGAAGAAGGGGGCGCTCTCGCAGCGCACAAACACATTGCACACACACACTCACACTAACGCCGCAACTCTAGTCTACAAAAGAAACAAACAACGACACACACACACAACTACACACTTTCATACACACACACACACACACACAGACGGGTGGTGGTCTAGTACATCGCTTTGTGGGAAAGCTCGTCTACCTGATCGAGCTGCACCTTGTACTGCTGCTCGAGCACATAGTCGAGCTCCTCTTTTCTTTGGCGCCACGTGGAAGACACGACGCAGAGCGTGTGCTGTGGCTTCTCGACACGGGCCGCGATTACCTCCACGGTGGCGCGCACCACCTCACGCTGCAGCAGCTGTGGCTGCTGAGACGTGCGCACACCGGCATCAAGAGAGGTTGGAGGTGGCAGGGACAGGAGTGTCGGCCCTCCCGCCGGCCGCTGCGGGAAGCTCGACCCGGCGGCGTTCTCCGACGGCGCCTCGGACGGCGACGCGTCGACGTCCACTGTTTCATGTTCGTCGTCGCTCAGCCGCCCGGGCTGCCGCGCGGTGGTGGAGGCCGCAGCCGTGGTCATCTCCTGCGCGACGGAGAGGTGTCGCAGCGGCGACAGCGGCACCGACGAGATGGTGGCCGTCGCCGCGTACTGCTGGAAGGGAGCAAACACCTCCATCAGGATGTCCTGGTCGACGCGGATGCTGCACGCCCAGTCGAGCTCATACCGCGGCGTGGTCTTGCGATCGCTCTTCTCCACGTAGTGCCGCCCCGTCTGAAGATGGCGAATTACGACTACTTGGCTCTTGCGCGCGCCGCCGTCGCCGCCGCCGCTGCCACCCGTCGCCGGCGAGCCCCACTCGTCACCATCGCCGGCGCCGTCCCCGCCGCCAGCCGCCGCTGCGGTCGCCGGGAGCGACCCCCTCCGCTCGTCTGCCGCGGCGGCGGCGGCGGCGGCCAAGTCTCCGTGCGGCGGCGGCAACGACGTTGTGGAGTGAACCGAGGCGCTCTGCTGGTGCTGCCGGCGCGCGATGAGGTCGGCCGGCGTGGCGTCCGCCAGGCTGATGTGGATGGTCCAGTCAACGTCCTGCATGTGGGAGGCCCACGGCATCCACAGCACGTGCTTCAGCCGCTGAACGGGAAAGAACATCACGCCTTGCGTGGCGAATTGCATGAGGTGGAAGGTGGCGCTGCGCACCATGTAGCGACTTGGGGTGGTCATGAGAGCCGCCGCCGCCGCCGTCGCCGCCGCGGGGGTCGAGGTCACCTGCGAGCCGCTGCGGCCCGGCCGCGACGTAGAGGCCGGCGCGCTGGAGGCACTCGTGGCGACTGGCTCGCGCTGCTGCTGCTGCTGCTGCGGTGCATCGCTCTTCTCTGGCCTCTTGGGACTGTCGCTGGTGTCGGCGGCGCCGTAGCTGACCACCGCTGCCGCCGCCGCCGCCGCGGTGAGACTCGTGGTCGGGTTGGCTGAGCTCGTCTGCGGCCCATGCACGCTCAGGGAGCTCTGACGCGAGTTGCGGTTCACCAGCGCCGGCGGGGTGCCGGCGCGCAGGGACAGCGGGGCTGGCGCGCTGGCTGCTAGCCGCGGTAGTGCGCTGCCAAGCGGTGGTGATGCAATGGTCGGCAGGGCCCCTGTGTCGTCCAGCAGCACCAACATGCCGCTGTCCACGCACGCGTTCAGGAGGATCTGGTGAACATCGAGTGGGATGGACTGCCTC
>JAECZO010000036.1:0-120000 GCA_019188245.1 Novymonas esmeraldas | reverse complement strand
CGCGACCTCCTGCGCCGTCATGCGAGGCAGGCGCGCCAGCCGCGCCGCCGCGGTGGAGGCCGGCTTGGTGGCCGCCGCGGCCCCGCCTGCGAAGCGGGAGGCACCACTACCACCACCGCCGAGGTGTGCCGGCGGCTCCCGCCGACGCAGCTCCGCCTCCTTCGCACCGAGGTGCGCCGCCCAATCTCTCATCGAGCACCCAGGCATGCGCGGCACCTTCCCACGCGGGAGGCCCTGCACCGTCTCCGCATCCGGCCGCATCACGAAGCCGTCGTGCGCGCGTGGCGGCGACGACGACTGCTGCGCTGAGCCGGTCGTCGGCAGCGGCGGCGGCGGCGGCGGCGCCGGGGACTGCCAGGTGAGGTGGCTTCCGTTGCTGCTCGTGGGAGCCGCAAGGTTACCTGGCGAGGCCGAGAAGGCGGTGGGGTCGCTCACTGCGCAGGTCACCACACCACCGAGCGAGGCGGCGGAGGAGCTGACGGAGACCGATGTACCGCGCTGCGCCGCACGTGCTTGACTGTCGGCTACAGAGTCGGCCGGTGCTCTGGCGGGGGAGCTGCCGTGGCTGACCTGCTCGGAGGTCCGCGCAACGTCGCTGCGACTGACGCTGACGTGTGGGACCTCCCCGCGACGCAGACACGCCGGCGGCATCACCGTGAGCACCGCTCCCTCCGGCAGCGACGGCGGCGACGTGCAGGCGCTCGGCGGCACGCTCTGGCTCGGCGTGGACGCGGCGCTGCGGCGGCCGTGGCGGTGGTTGACGGTGTGTTGGGCGACGTCGATCGGGGTTCCACGCGTGGAGTTGGGCAGCGTCGGCGGCGTGGAGAGACGGGAGGCGAGCTCGTCCAGCGAAAGCCTTGATGTGCTTGTGATGTGCGTCGAGGAGAAGCTCCCCATCTTGGAGGAGAAGGCGGTGGCGCGACCGGCGCTGGCGGCGCGCTCCTCGTCGCCCAGGACGGACTCGCCGCGCGCGCCAAGCGACGGCGACGACAGGGCGGCGTGCCGGTGCGTTTCCTCTGGCGCAGGGGAGGCGAGGCTCGACCCGGAGGCGGAGATGCCGAGGTGGGCCGACGTGTTGCAGCTCAGCATACGTCCGTGTCCGTGTGCGGCGTGCATGGGGGAGGAGAAGCCGCCGCTGATGTTGGCAACGGCGCGCAGCATGGGCGACGGCATGTGCGATGGCGGCGGCGGCGGCGGCGGTGGTGGTGGGGGGCCGGGCCGGCGCGGAGGCAGCTTCACGCCCTGCGCTACCCCATCACGATGTTCGCCGTGGCGGTGGGTGCACGGACCCTCGCCGCACACGTCCTCGGTGCTGCGGCACCGCTGCATCGCCGTCCACGGGCTGGAGAAGTTCGCCAAACCGCTGCGGGTGAAGGACAGCTGCGAGGAGACCACCACAGGTTGACTCCCGCTCCGCACGCGATGACGCGTGCCGCCGGCCGCCACCCCACCGGACGTCGTCGCCGTCGCGCATTCTACGGTCGTAGCGCTCGGTGGCGGGGGTGAGGGGATGCTGCTGCTGCTGCTGCTGCTGCTCGTGCTCCTATGGCTGTTGTTGTACCGGCCGTCCTCTCCGGCAGCCCATGCGAGCGCGGAGGCACTGGCACGCACGTCCGCCGCGGAGACCAGACACGATTCATGTGGTGACGGGGTGGTGTTGGCCGAGGTGCGCAGGCCAGCCGGCGGCGGCGTTGCCCCATCGTGACCGCCAGCAAATCTGTCGTCGCTGGAGTCGTCGTCGTCTACGTCTGGCACGTTCCCAAAGCCGAGGGAGACGGAGCTGCTCCCCTTAGAGCACCGTGGCCAGCTCAGCACATCGACGCAGCTAGAGAAGTGGTTCACGGCGACAAAGGTGTTGGCGCTGTCCACGCCGCTGTGGCCGTTGCCGTTGTTGGGGCTGCTCGGCTGCGCGTGAGAGGCGGCGGGGGAGTGAGAGCGCGGCAGTCCCGGTGCGATGGCTGTGCCTCGGCACACGTGGTGGTGGGGCGTGTGTGGGGTGGGGTGCGGTGAGGGGGCGAAGCTGCGGTGCGGGCCGCTGGTGGAGACGCTGGCGTCGTCTGACGGTGGGGGGCTGTGTGACGGCGGCGGCAGAGGCGGCGGCGGCGGTGGCGGCGGCGACGTGCTCGCCTTCGGTGACCCACGCCGCCTCGCGTCCGCCGCTGGCGACGCCGGCGCCGAAGCGCCGGTCGCGGATGAAGTGTGGCGGCGGCGAGAGTGCCGTCTTGTCGGCGCGCCGGGGAGCGGCGCAGCCGGTGTCTCGCCGGCGTCCACGAGGTCTGAGGAGACCGACCCGTCGTTGTGATGGTGGGGGGAGTTGGCGAGGCGGTTCTGCTCTGCGTAGGTGGGAAGGGCATCGTCCGTGCTCTCAAGGTCTCTGGCGGCGGCGCTGGTGTGGGTGTAGTCGGTAGGGACGGAGCCGGCGTGCGGTGCGGCCCCCGACGTGGCAGCGGCGGCGTACGACGTCGCCGGTGCGTGGCGCAGCGGCCGCTTCTCGTGGGGACTGCGGCGACGGTCAGCCCAGAGCGGGACACTCGCGCTCGCCACGTCAGCCGCCACATCAGTGGGGGTGGTGAGACTCACTGCGACGAGCGAGAGGCGACGCGACGGCGGCAGTGATGTGTGGGCGGCGGCCGTCGCGGCTGAGGAGGCCGACAGGGAGTGGGTGGCCGAGAGGGGCATCGCGATGGGCGTCTTCACCGCCTCGACTGTGTCGTGTGTCTGCCAGTGGCCCAGCGTCGGCGGTGCGGTGCTGAACGTCGGTGTGTTGGGCAGCCGCGACGACGACGGCGACCGCGGCGCCAGGAGAGAGCGCTCGTTCGGCCGCGGCGTGTAGACGGCGGCGCTGCCGTGGTGCCGCGGGGACGCCTCTGCACGGGAGGTCTCGCTCAGTGAGGTGCTGGTGGTGGTGCTGGCGGTGACGGTGGAGGTCTCGGAGAAGGCCATCGTGGCCGTCGCGGTGGACGCCGTCACGGGCAGGGAGATACACGGGGGCGGGTGACAGGGGAAGAGCGCTTCATGGCGGTCACGCGTGAGACTCATGGTGCGGCGTGTTCTGCGCCGCCCCTTCTCACCTCACCCACACCGGCGTTGCAGCCTCCTGCTGCCTCTCCTCACAACTCCGTCGCTCTCTCGCTCTCTCGCTCTCTCGCTCTCTCTCTGCCGACCTGAGAACAACAACAACAACAACAAAAAGAAGAGGTGGAGAACCCACAGAGCAGCAACACCAACGCGCAATACAGCGTCGACAGCCACGAACAGAATGACACAGAGAGAGAGAGGGATGGCGCGTGTGTGTGTGTGTGCGTGTGAGAAGTAGGAGCTGGGAACAAGAAAAAACAAAAAAAAACGCAAAGGGACACACACACAGACACAGACACACACACACACGCACACACACCGAAGTCGCAGCAGTTGAAGACAAGCACAACAAAGTAGATATGTAGTGAGGAGAAGGAGGGAGGAAAGGAGGGGGAGGGGAAGGGCCGTCAGCTGCGGTTGGTGCGGGAAGGTGTCGGAGGGATGCACCACGCCTCTGCAGATGTGCGACCGGATACACAGTGAGAGAGGGAGAGAGAGAGTGAGAGCCCGGGGACCTCAGGACGAGGCAGATGTTGTATCAGATATGCTGTTGCTCGATGGAGACGGGGTGGCGGGGAGGGGGAGAGACGGTGCAGCGGGTGTGTCGGGGCGGGCTGAGCTGACGTTCGTGTGAGAGAGAGATGCAGAGTGTGTGAGTGTGTGTGCACGACACAGATAGAGAGAGAGAGGATGCACGCACACACACACAGAAACACACACAGACAGTCAACTCAGCTACACGCTCGTAGAGGAAGAGAAAGAGGGCACCACAACAACACCGGCTGAGAATTGAAGAAGTAACACACTCACACACTCACACACACACGAGAAAAAGAGAAGAAGAGGACAGAGGAGGGAAGAGGAGGAGGTGATGAGCCGCTCAACGAACGTGTACTTCTGGGATGGCGCACTCCACTCGTTGGCGGGCACAGGCGTCGTGAGGGCGTCGTGAGGGGGGCAAGGGCGAGGCGGGGGGGAGCGGCGGAGATTTGGTTTTGTATTAATATACGTGCGTGTGTGTTCAACTGTGCGTGTGTGTGAGTGTGTAGGCGACGGATGGTGGGGGACTGGCGGGTGGCGGGTGGCGATGCACGTGTCTGCAGCGATGGTCGAGAACGTCAGCGGACCTGCGCAATGCGTTGCTCTTCTTCTGCTTCAGCTCACACACATACATACACACTCACTTCACACACACACACACACACGCGGAATGTAATAGGAAGAGAAAATGGAAATGGGATGGTACCATACACGCACAAAAAACAAAAAAGTTAGGCGCCGTGAACCTTGTGTAACTGAACGCACCTGCACACACACGTGTGTGTGTGTGTGTGTGTGTGTGTGTGTCGCGCGTGGGTCAGGAGCGCTCTCTATTGTATCGGATGCCCTTCTCCGGTTCTCGTGCCGTTGGTCGAAGCGGCTTTGCTTTGTTTTTCTTTTCGAGATCCACGTGAGGGCCCTGCGCGCGAGGGGAGACGGAGGAGGCGATAGGAGTAGAGTAGAGAGGCTGACGTGAAGCGACGGACGGTGACGCTCTGTCTGTGTGTGTGCGTGTGTATGAAGGGGGCGGTGGCGGGGATGTGGGAAGGAGGCGGACTACGGTGTCAAACAGCACCGCAGCTTCAGAGATGATGATAATGATGATGATGTGTGTGTGTGTGTTCAGAAGAAGTAGGAAGTGGAGAGAGCGCGAAGGGAGGGTGGTGATGGTAGGAGAGAGAGAAGGGATGCAGGTAGTGGTGATGCAGAGGACACACACACACACACATGTACTCCTTCTACAACAGATACGGATGTCGAAACCACCTACGACACGTGTTCTGTGACTTCTACAACCAGTGAGTGCACATCTGTTTGGTGTGCGTGTCAGCACGGCGCAAAGCTGTGTGTACGATGATCAGCAACAACGACTGGAGCAGACAAGCGCAAAAACAAACAAACAAACAACAAAGCAAACAAGCAAACAAAGAGAGAGAGAGAGAGCACACGCAACCGCAACACTTTAATAAATACACACACACACTCAGCACAGATACGTAGAGAGAGAGAGATCACACGGTGAGGGGTCGACTTAGCGTCACGACGACCGTCTCTGGCGCGCCCTCCGCCCGCCCGCCTCCCTCCTTGTGCGTGTGTGACAGTGGTGGTGATGGGAGGGTACCACTAGGGGGTCTGCACTTCACGCTGAGAAACAGCTGCACGCCAGCTCAGCCCATCCGCGCTGCGCCGCCGCTCATGGGTGGAGATGTCGAAGGTGAAGGGGCCACGCATCGGCGCCGGAGCCCAGCCGACACCGGCCTGCGCTCTCTGTTCGCAAGAGAGAAGACGCGCCACCTCGTTGGAGGTGCCGGCGGCGTTGGTGGTCGCACTGCTTGTACCCGACACCCCGCTCCGTTCGTCCTTGGCCCATACTCGATCTCCGTCGTCGTCGTCGCTGCAGCTGCTCGAGTCCCCCACTTGCTCTCCCCGTGACGGCTGCTGCTGCTGCTGTTTCTTCTGGCTTGCTGTGACGGTGTGCTGACGTTGGAGGCGCCGCATCAGCTGTGCGGCTTGCGTCATCTTCCCCTGCTCCACGAGCTTCTGCACGTCTGGCACAGTCGGTCCCCAGAGTGGACAAGCAAAGTACATGTCCGCCTCGCTGCGCGGCGGCAGCGGCGGGTTGGCGGTGACGCTGTCGTCGTCGCCGGCGCTCGCGGTGCGCTCAGCCGGCGTGGTCGAGCTCACGGCGGTGAGCGGCGGGGGCAGGTAGCGAGGTACCTCACGCGTCGACCACGCATCCCACGCGATGGCGTTGTTGGCGCCGCTGGGCGGCGGGGTCGGTGTGGGAGGCATGAGCGGCACCCTCGACGGCGACGTCCAGCTGCTCCGCTCCGTGCGTATCATCTCCACCAGCGCCTCATCGCTGATGTCCTCCGCCTCAATCAACGGCGGCGGCCGCGTCGCCCAGGCCGACACCCCCAACGCGTACGCGGGGTCGGCACAGGACACGCGTTGCGCCGGGTGGGGGCCGCTCGGGTGGTCCGACGGGGCCATGCTGCTCGTGACCGGCGTGGTGGCGGCTGTGATGGGGACCGCCGGGGCACGCGGCAGGACGACCGCCATGAAGCGTGACGCACGCATCGCCGCCGCCTCCACATCGCCGTCGATGGTGCGCCTCTCCTCTGTCGTCACGCGCGGCGTGCCGCTCCCGGTGCTCGCCGTGGCGGCTGCGGCGGTGGCTGTGGGAGACTCGCGCGTCACCTCCCCCTCCACCATCGCCTGCATCGCGCGACACGAGTCGGCCAGCGAGACGAAGAGATGGATCGGCGCCAGGGACGGCGTGTGTGGCGTGTCGACGGTGCACCGCGCCGGTGCCGCGAGGTGCATCGCCGCATCGGAGCCCACCTTCACCGTCGCCTCCTTGTCGCGCAGCAGCTGCGCCGGCAGTTGCTGGTAGTGGGAGACAAGCGCCACGTCCAGCGGCACGTGCAGGCCACAGCGACTGCGCGTGGTGGCCCACCAGAGCAGGAAGGCGTCGAGCTCCTTTCGCGGTGAGCTCTCTTGTGCGTTGTCCAGCAGCTCCTTCGCCGGTGCCGCGTCCTGCAGGATGGACGATGAGACGGGCAGGCCGGCGGCGGCGCGCGGTGGGCGGCGGTTGACGCCGAGGCCGCCAACCGGCAGCGCCGCCTTTGCCTTGGCGGCGTCGCTCGCACCGTCGCTGGCCTGCCCCGGTGTCGCCACCGTCTCGGCTGGCGGCAACAGCGGGTGGCCGAGGGTGTCCATGACGATGAAGACGCCATCCGGCCGGCAGTAGAGCCCACGCGAGACCCACCGCCCTTGGCTCCAGCAGCCCGCGTACACGCTGCCGTCGGTGTAGCGGCGCAGTGCGATGGTGCGGCGCTGGGTGAGGCGGAGGAAGCACGCGTCACAGACGCGCAGCTGCGGCCCGCTGGCGGCCGATGCGGTGGGGCCGCCAGGGTTGCCCCTCTCGGCAGCGCCGGGGCTGCTGTCCCCGGTGACGGTCGCTGGCAGCGTGGCGCGGTGCTGCGTGCACGCGTCGCAGAAGACGTCGCCGCAGAGGCGGCAGTGATGGCGGCGCACAAAGAAGGAGAAGACGGTGGCGCACTGCCCGCACTCCGCCGCGACGCTGTCCTCCACCACCACCGGCGCAGTGAAGCAGTCGTCGCGCTCGTTGCCGTCGCGGTACGTCGTCTCGTACACCTCGCCGGTGGCGCGCTCGTAGAGACGCGTGAAGCCGCACGAGGTCCCCTGCACCCACGACCCCTCCACCACGCAGGTGGCGGTGAAGAGCAGCCCTTTGCCGTTCTGCTGGTTCTGATTGAAGTCGCCGTAGTAGGCGCCGCTGGTCGTGACAAGCTTGCCCATCCCCTCCATCGCATCCGACACGAAGGTGCCGCTGTACACGGAGCTGCCGTCCGCCAGCTGCAGCATGCCCGTGCCGTGCCGGTGCCCACGCACCCACTCCCCGTTGTACACGGAGCCGTCCGCGCTGTAGCCGATCCCACGCCCGTGCGGCCGCACACCGACCGTCTCGCTCTCCTCCACCTCGCCGCGGTAGTGTACGGCGTACAGCTTGCCTTTGTGGAACTCCCCGAGCAGCACCGAGCCGTCTTCCAGGTAGTAGACCCCCTCGCCGTGCCACGCGTCGTGCTCGAAGGCGCCCTCGTACCGCTCCCCGTTGGGCATGTACTGGACACCAAATCCATGTCGCTCGCCGGCGGAGAAGCCGCCACGGTAGTAGTACCGCCGCCCCCACCAGAGCTCGCCGTAGACGTGCGGAATGGAGTGTGACGTGTAGCCGCTGTAGGTGATGTACTGCGTCGACGGCAGCACCTCCACCGCGGCGCTGCGGTGCCGGCGCGGCGACGGGCCAGCGGCCGACGCGGACGGCACCGGGGAGGCGCCTGGCGAGGACGCCGCTGCCGCTGCCGCTGCCGCCGCTGCGACTGGCGTGGTGGGTGTCTCATCCTGTTCGACAGTGGCAGTGGCGTCCTCTTCCTCTTCTTCCTCCTCCGCCGTTGGTGTACGTTGCGCCGCAACATCGCCGCCGGCATCACCGGGGGTTGTCTCGGCAGCGGTGCCGGCTGCAGCAGCGGCAGCGGCAGTGTCCGCGCTGCGCTGGCTGTCGTCGCCGCCCTCTGGTGACGCGGCGCCATCTGGTGCGGGGCCGTCGCCAGGCACGGTGGCGTCATGGACAGCGCCGACCGGTGTGGCGGAGCGGTCGCGCGACGGCGGCAGGGACTCCTGTGTGGCAGACACTTGCCGTGGGGACTCGCGAGTGTACGCGCCTGCGTCACGCGGGTTGGTGCCGTCGCCGCCGCCGGCCTCGTCACTGTCCTCGTCGCCGCCGCCTCGCTGCGTCGTGCGTTGTTGCTGGTGGCGGTGGCGGCGGTCGCCGTCCACGACGGAGGCGAGCATGGAGGTCGGGATCCACAACTGCGTGTACCGCAGCTTCCACAACATAGCGCGGACGCAGTCGGCGCACACGGGCACCGTGGTGCCGCTCTTCTTGTCGAAGGTGTTGTCCACCTGCTCTGCCGGGATGCTCGGGAAGACGATCTGCCGCGCCGCAGGGGCCGCGCCGCCGTTGTGCGTGTTGTTGACCAGCGCCGACTTGGCGGCGGCGGCGGCGGTGAGCTGCACCGCCCGCTCCGCTGTTCGGTAGGCGTGCCGCAGCAGCGCCTTCACGTCTTCCTGATGCGCGGCCCCCTCCGCGTCCATGTGTCCGAGGCACGAGGCGCACGTGGAGCGCAGGCACAGCGTGCAGTGGCTGCGCTTGCGGAAGAAACTGTAGTCCTTCCCGCAGAGCGTGCACCGCGCGTCGGGGCCGGGAGGGGGAGGGGAGGAGCCCGTCACGGAGGCCGCTGCCGACTCGCCGGCTGCGGTGCCGAAGGCCAGCGGCGACGACGCCACTGTCAGCCGCCCACCCGACACGCGATGCGGCTCCCCGCGCACGCCATCCGGGGCGCTCGCCAAGGCGTGCGCGTAGCATGACTGCAGCCGCGGCGCGGTGGGGCACGGCACGGTGTCGGCGCAGTTCCGCGACGCCGCCCTGCTTGTCTGCCACGTCACGAACTGGTCGAAGGCGGACCACGGGCGGTACGGCGTGGCGAGTCGAGGCACGTTGCCGATCCACTCGCCGGCGAGCACGACACCGGAGTCGAAGTACACCACCCCGGCGCCAGTCGCACGCCCAACGGCGAAGGTCGCGGGGGCATCCGCCAAGTTCAGCGAGGTCGCGCACGCGGACATGAGCCGCGCCGTTGGCACCGGCCACGGCACCGCTCCCGCCGCCGCCGCCGCCGTCGAGGCTGCTGCTGCTGCTGCTGCTGCTGGCGGTGACGACGGCGATGGCGATGGCGGTGCCGTCGCGGCCATGCTGGGGGAGTGGAGCAGCTGCGGCCACGGGACACCGTTGGACAGCGGTGCGGTCTGACTCCCCACCTGCGGCAGCACGACGGCGGCATACGTGTTGCGGTCCATCGAGTACGGGCACCAGGAGCAGGAGAAGGTGAAGTGGTTGCTGAAGTCAACGAGCACCCGACGTGGCCGCCCCGCATCGGCCTCATGGTCGTCCTTGCCGTCGTCGTCGCCATCGCCGCCGCTGCTGCTGCTGCCGCCGCCGCCTCCGAGGAAGAGTCCGGTGCCGATGAGTCCCCACAGGTACGACAAGCCCAAGAGGTCCCCACCACCGCTGCCGGCGGCGGCACCGGCGCAGTTCGCCTCCTCCGCCACTCCCTCCTTGGCTGACTGGCTTGCCACCGGGTCTGGTGCACGCTGCGACCGCGACCGGCGCCGCACGCTCGTCGCCACTGTGTGGAAGACAGGGTCCACGCGGCTGCGCTGGTGCCATACTCCAGCCCCGCTTGGCGCATCGTTGCGCCACCCGCACTCCAGCACCGACCCATCCGGCCACCAGACACGCGCGCGGTCCGCGTCACGTGCGCCGTTGCTGAAGCGGCCCACATACACCACACCGTTGGGGAAAGCCCAGACCCCTTTGTTGCAGTGCAGCACCTCACGCACCCAGCGGCCCTTGAGGATCATCGACGGCGCGGCCGTCGCGCCGCTCCGCGCATCGCCGCTGCCGCCGCTGCCGGGACCGCCGCTGCTGCTGCCACCGCCGCCGCCACCACCACCGCTGCTGCTGGACTTGCGCTCCTCTGCTAGGTTCAGAGCGCTGCCGACAAGGCCGTCCAGCGCTGGCAGCTTGAGCACCCCGAGGCCGTCGCGCAGGCCGTTGCGGAAGATGCCGAAGAAGTCGATGAAGAGCGGAGACAGCGCGGCGCGGCGCACCGCAGAGTCACCGACGGCGTCACCGGCCGCACCCTCCGTCGCGGTGCTGCGGCCCTCCTCGTCTCCCCGAACGCGCGATGCGGTCGCCGCCGTGGCGACCCCGTCGCTCAACATCGCCCTCAGCTCCGCCGTCTTCAAGGTCGAGTTGCTGGCGCGCATCGCGAGGAACGTGTCCACCGGCATCGTCAGCCGCCCGATGCCATCGAAGGCCACGCCGTTCCACTCCCCTTCGTAGCCCTCCACGAAGATGTTCTGGTGCCACCGCCCCGCACGTATCGAGCCGTCCGCGCGCTGCAGCAGCCCGAGGCCGTGGCGGATGTCGCGCACGTAGTGCCCACTGAACTCCGCATCCTCGGCGGCGTAGCGCATGTTGCCGGCGCCGTGGCGGTGACTCTTGTGGAAGCAGCCCGCGAAGAAGTCGCCGTTGGCGTACCAGAGTAGACCTCTGCCGTGCATGTGCTCGCCGTGCCACTCCCCTTGGTAGCAGCGAAGCCCCCTGCTGTTCGCCTTGCCAGCCACCACCACAGGCACGACCGTCGCCGCACCAGGGGAGCTCGGCGGTGGACTGGCGGTGGTCGCGGGCTCAGCTGGCAGTGTCGCGTCTGTCGACGTGGCATCGCCGCCGCCACCGTCTTCGCACGGCGCTGCTGCTGCTGCAGCGACTGCTGCGTCGATGCCGGCGGGCTCGCTCGACTGCTGTGGCAGGTGCCAGTGCATGGTGCCGATGGTGCGCTCGCCGCGAACGAAGGCGCCGACGAAGGTGGACACGCCGGGCACGACGACGGTGCCCTCGCCGTGGATGAGGCCGCTGAGGAACTCGCCGTGCATCGTTGCCCCTGTTCGCTTTAACGTGTACCTGCCGCGTCCGTGACGCAGGTGGTCGCGCCACGCCCCTTCATAGACGTCACCGTTGCGGTATCGCATCGTCCCGTGCCCGTCGATGCAGTCCTTCACGAAGTGACCAAAGTACTCGTCGCCGTTGGCGAAGCGCATGATGCCCTCCCCACTGCGCTGGTCGTGCTCCATGCAGCCCTTGAAGAGGGAGCCGTTGTGGAAGAGTATCTTGCCATGGCCGTGGCGCTGGTCCACGGCCCAGTCGCCGTCGTAGACCTCGCCGTCCGGCCGGCGCAGCGTGCCGCGGCCGTGGCGGCAGTTGTCGCGCCACTCGCCCTCGTAGACGTCGCCGTTGAAGTAGCGCATCAGCCCCACGCCGTGGCGGTAGTGCTGCGCGTCGAAGTCACCGATGTACTCCTTCGGCGCCGGCGCGGTCGCGACCAGGTCGAAGGGCGACACGTACGAGAGGCCCTTCAGCAGCAGGTGGCTCACCCCGCCCGCGACCCCGCCGCTGCCGTCGCCGCCGCTGGTGCTGCGGGGCTGGTGATCCACGTACTTGCGTGTGTAGGAGATGGTACCGCGTCCTTGCATCAGCCCCTCTCGCCACGTGCCCTGGTAGGTGAAGGTGCTGGTCACCAGCACACCGTCGCCGTGGAAGACGCCGTCCACCCAATCGCCGCCGTAGCGGTCGCCGCTCTGGTACTGCTTGCACAGGACACGAAGGCGGTTCATGCTCTTGGCGGCGCTGTCGCCCTGTGGGACGCCGCGGCTGAAGAAGTACGAGGTGAGCCCGCCGCCGTCCGCCGCGCCACCGCCGGTCGGCTCCTTCTTTTCATCATAGTGGAAGAGGATGATGCCGCAGCCTGAGGGGACACGGCAACCGTCCACCTCGGTGACGGGGCCGTAGTAGTGGCTGCCGCCGGCGAGCACCAGTGACGGCGCCATGCCCTCCCGCGGGGTGAAGCCGACCACCTGTATCGTCGTGACGGGGCGGGTGAGGGCGGCGCTGTGGTCGTAGTACTGAGGCGTTGCCGGCGGCGCCCCCGCACTGCTGACGACCCTGCCCGCCATGGCAGACACAACGACACACGCACGCACACGCACACAGATGGCCAACAAAAATATGGATGTGTCAACGTGTGTGTCTGTGTGTGTCTGTGTGTGTGTGTGTGTGTGTGTGTGTGTGTGTGTGTGTGTGTGTGTGAGGTCGGTTGAGTGAATGAAATCGCAGTCAAGACAGCAGCGTCCGTGAGGACAGATGGAAAAAAAAAAAAAAAAAGAAAGAGTTGTGTGAGCGATGTGTAGTCGCCACCACCGTGACTTCACCAATAGTGTGTACACCTGCACGATTCGCTAGAGCTGCCCACACATTCACAGGTGTGTGTGTGCGTGTGTGTGTGCGTGTGTGTGTAATGCAAAAAAAAACAAAACAAAGTAAAACAAAGCTGAGGAGCGGGGGAGTGCAGAGAGAGAGAGAGAGAGGGGAGGTGAGGCAGTGCATGGCGAGTGATGGGAGTGAGCCGGTGGTGGTAGTGGCCGTGGTGACGTGTGGCGAAGCAGATGGGAAACGATCCCGCTCATGTGTTGCCTGACAGGCTGAACGCAGTGCAGACGCCGGTGCAGCTCCATCGTGCGACTCAGCACACACACACGCTCATGTGCAGTGAGACACACGCGAAGGCGTGTGGAGGTGAGGAGGAGCAACAGCGTGTCTGCGCAGCTGTGGGAAGGGGCGGGGGAGGACGCACCGGAAGTTCCGGTATGGTGCATGTTGACAAGAAAGATGTGTCTGGGGGTGCACACGCCATCCTCAGCACAGCAGCCACAGACGCACACACACACAGGATGCCGTCAACACACACACAGAGGTGCCGAGTGCGCACTCCACACCACCACGCCAGCGATAGCCCCACGCTGATCATGTTTTTTTTTTTTTTTTTTTTTTGGCTAGGAGAAGAGCAGCAGGGGTCCACGACCAAGCGATGTCACCCGCTGATAGATGGAGATGTACTGCCCGTACGCGGACATCACTGTGAGTGTGCCGAGTCCCAGCACAGCCGCGACGCTCACCGCCGCCAGTTGGGCGGTTGTCATCGTCTCCAGCCTCTTCATGAGCTGCGAGCCGTCAGAGAAGCGGCGCGTGGCGTCGTACTGCGCCCGCTTGTCTGCATCGACGAGCGTGTCGTAGGCAGCGTTGATGATGGCCATCTGCTGCCGCGCCTTCTCCTGCGCCGCCGCGTCCTTGCCGACGCGGTCGGGGTGACTCTGCAACGCCTTTGCGCGATACGCCTTCTTGATCTCAGCGGCCCTCGACTGCTCCCCAACCCCAAGAACTGCGTAGTAGTCCACGCCGCTGTCGGCGCCACGGTCGGCTGCCGCGGGGTGGCCAGCCGCGTGCCCGGTGGCGTCGCCGAGCGAGGCGGAGGTGAAGGCGAAGGCCGCCTGCGCGGTGGCCGCCTGCATCCGCGCGAGCTCCTCCGCCTCCTCCTCCATTCGTTTGTCTTCCATCTCATCCTCCACCGTGCGCGGATGGCGCTCCTCCAGTGCGGCGCGGACGGCGCTCCCCACGAGGAGACTCACGTACTGAATACCCGGTGAGAGCAGCAGCAGCGTCAGGTGCTCGCCCCAGAAGATGCCGCCGCCGGTGGGCTCCTGTATCAGCCGCCGTCCCACCAGCACACCCGTGACGCGGGCCGCGTAGCTCAGCGCCGACTGCACAGACACCACAACCAAGTCGGCGACGAAGGGCTTCAGCAGACGCCACCGCGATGTCCGCCGCGAGCGCTCCTGTGCGAAGTAGGAGCACCACATCATCTGCTCCGCCACGAAGAGCGTCACGTCGGTGATGACGCCGCTGGTGAAGGCTGTGTAGAAGGGGCGAGACTCGTAGCTGCGCGCATAGTGGCGCAGCGCATCGTGGCAGCTCTGCGGCATGTCTGCGAATGGGTCTGTGCGCGAGGGCCGCGGTGGGCAGCGGAGGTAGTTGGCCTCGTCGTGGCCGACCGCCATCGACCCCGACGCTGCAGGTCGCGGCGCACCACCCGCATCGCACGTGGTGCTACTGGCCCTCCCACGGCTCCTGAGTCGTTGCAGGAAGCTCGGGGAGACAAGCCGCCCTACGTAGCGCAGGAGTCGCGTGCACCACAGCCGACCGTAGCGGTAGTCGCACACGACGGGGTAGAAGTGGCGGAAGACAACCGCGTCCTGACACCACGCCCACCCGCTGAGGCTGCACGCCGCCGTCACGCCGCACTCGAGCAGCCGGAGCAGAATACGATCGCTGAGGAGTCGCCCGTAGAAGTGGAGGAGGGACGATGGGCGGAAGCCGCCGCGAAAGAAGGAGAACCACCCGTTGACGTCGCTGAGTGCCTCGGCGACGTCGATGCGGAAGAGCGAGCTGCACAGGTAGTCCGTGAACAGAAGCCCCGCCAGCTCCACGCCGTGCAGCGGCGCCGCGAAGAGCACGACACGGTGGTGGAGCATGACGCGCACTTCCCTCCCTCCTCGTCTGTCCACACACACACACACACACACACACACACTCGAAGCGGGAGGGGGGGGGGACGCGTGTGCGACGCTCCTGTGTGGCGAGTTGGTCCGCGGCTTTGGTTGTGTTGTGGAGGTGATACCGGCGTCGCTCCTTTTCCTTTTTTTTTTTTGCAAGAGCAGCGAATGGCCGCCAGTCGATACCGCGTGCAGCCGTGTCAACGAGGCCGGCAAACAAACAAACAAAACACACTTGTAAGGAAGATGTTGTGCGCAGATACGCGTGTGAGATGTGTGTGTGTGTGTGTTTGTGTGTGTGTGACGGTGAACCCCGTGAGGCTCGTGTAGGCGAGAGGAGGAGGAGGATGAGGAGAGGCGGAGGGATGGGCAAGCAAAGTCGACGACGGAGACGGGAGACGGGAAAGGTGACAGGGGCTCAGCACCCGCCACAACACACACACACACACACACACACATGTAAATCTCTGTACGACAGTCTTCCCCTGGCAGTGGATGGAGCTGTCTTCGCACAGCGAAGGAGGAGGAGGAAGAAGAGGAGTGGTGTGTGTGTGTGTGTGACTCATCTACCGAGTCGAAGGAGAGAACGAGAGAGATGGGGAAAGGGGCAAGATCTGTGTGTGTAAGTAACTGTGTACATACACGTATGTGTGTATGTGTGTGTGTCTACCTCCTCTTCCTCCAACCAACTAACACAGGTTCACACACGTACACACACGCACACACGCACACACAAACACACACATGCATATACACACACACGCATATACATACACGTCTGCTCGATACAGGGAAGGTGTAAGGGAGAGAGAGAGTGAGGAGACAACCAAAGGGAAGGAGAGAGAGGGAGAGGGGCGGGGGCTGTGGGATGACGGCTGCGGTAGACGAAGGACGAGTACGCACGACGCAGGAGGAAGGGAAAGACGAAGGACACATACAAACACACACACACACACACACACACACAAAACGTGGGCAGTCCGCGCGCGCGAGTGCGACGCCACCGCCGCCTCCTCCTCCTCCTCCACACAGTGTCGTCGCTACACTGCGCCCCCTCCCTTAATCCGCTCTGCCATCGGCGGTGGCGAGTCTCAGAGCTGCGCCAGCTGCGGCCAGCTCCACACGTTCACACTCGCGTCCGATGCGCCGGTCACCATCAGGGACTTGCCGGCGTGATAGCGCACGCGGAACACCGTCGCGGCATGCGCCTTCGCCTGCCACTGCACGCCCCAGTTTGCGGTGTCCACCAAGTTCACGAAGAAGTCCTTGCCGCACGACAGCAGCCCACGCCCCCGCGGGGTGAAGCGGATGCTGTGCACCGCGCGACTGTGGTTGCGCAGCGTCTCCGTCGCGGCCGTGCTGACGCGCGGGTCGAAGATGCGTGCGGTGCAGTCCATGCCGCACGCGGCGAAGGTCACGTCCATCGGGTTCCAGTCGAGGTCCCAGATGGTGCGGTCGTGCCCGGTGAACACCGCCGCCACAGAGTTCTCTTGGCGGAAGTCGTGCATGCTCACGGTGCGGTCCTCGCCGGCGGTCAGCGCGAAGTTCGGGTCTGTCGGGTGCACCCGCAGAGCAAAGATGTGCGACTTGTGCGGCACCACCGTGTGCACGCAGGCCCCGGTCTCGATGTCCCACAGCTTCACGCGACAATCCATGCTCGCCGTCACCGCCTTCACGTCGCCTGCCAGCACGCCGGCGCCGTACACCTTGTGCGTGTGCCCCTCCAGGCGATGCACCTCTGTTGGATTGCCGATGGCGTACAGCCGCGCGGTGCAGTCGTCCAGCCCCGCCACCATCCACCGCGCCGTCCCCGAGTAGTTCGCCGTCAGCACCGAGTTCTTCGGCGTCGTGCCAGGAAGCGCGTACCGGGTCACGACGGTGCTGGTGTGGAGGCTCCACTCGAGCAGCTGCAGATCGTGGCCGCCGGACAGCACCAGCGCACCGCCCGCAGGCTCCACAACGGCGCGCGCCTCGGCGCACAGCTGCTCCGCCTCTGGCGAGCACTCCATCGTGTAGATCGGCGACGTGTGCGGCACCACCGTGCGAATGAGATGCGGCAGGTGACCATTGCCGTCCGCACGTCCACGAGCGCCGACGGCAGAGGCGCCGCCGCCGGCGGTGGCGCCGATCACGTCCCCCGGGCCTTCGGCGATGCTCTGGGCCGGTGCACCGCCGTCCCCGTCGCCCTCGTCGTCCGCGAAGGGGTCCACCAGCGTCGTCGCTGCCTCCTTCGTCTTCACCTCGCCGGTGTTAGGGTCGGTAGTGGTGATGACCGGGACGCGCTTCACCTCCCGGGTGCGCTGCTGCGCCGCGTGCGTGTTGGCAGCAGCACCGCCACCACCACCACCGCCACCCGCCGCCGGCAGCTGCTGCATCGTCCGCAAGTTCACAGTGTAGCTGTGCTTCTTCATCACCACCGTACAGGTGTCGCGCATGTTGAGGAAGGCGTCCTCGAGGCGGCTCGCTGACTCTGCCGTGTACAGCTCCCACGTGCCCGGTCGCTCGAGATCTTCAACGAACCAGCCAAAGACGGTCCCCTCCTTACTCGACTCCGACGGCGGCGGTGGGATGCCGTGGCCGGCGATGAGGTGGCCCTCCACCACGCGTCCCACCTCCTGCGACAGCGCCTCACCGGGCTTCAGCATTCGCACGATCAGCCGAAGTGTGTCACCCGCCTTGTAGGAGACGTTGCTGCCCGGCATGGTGCCGACCGCGCCAGCAGCGGTGGAGGCGCGTGACGCGCCGTCGCGGCCACGCGCGGCCGCACTGCCCGCGTTGCCCGACGGTCGATGACCTCCGCCGCCGGTGGCAGAGGTGGTGGTCGCGGCTGCTGCCCCGCCGCGGGAGTGCTGGGAGCTTCCACCCGCGCCCATCCTGTCGACGTCCACGGCCCTGCGTCGATTTGTGGCGCGTCTGGGGGGGGGGGTGCGCCGGTGATGGCGAGGAGAGGGGGAGAGAGAAGAGGATGTTGCACAGAGGAAGACAGAGAGAGAGAGAGGCAAGGTACTGAGTATGTGCGACTTACCGACAGCAACGATTGGTTTGCTGACTCCGCTGCCGCCGTACTCACGTGCTGCTGTTCCACGTGCAGGAGGACACACACACACACACACACAACTCAACTGAGCCGGAAGTGGATGGATCAGCGTAGAGAACAACTGGAAGAACGTAACGAGAGGAAAGAGGAGAGAGAGAGGAAGGCGAAGGAAAGATGACTCGAAGAGAGGGAGGAGGTGATGGAGGGGGGGGGTATCGTGCTGACGTGTGCGATCGACGCCGCCGCAGACGCGCAGACCAATGTACAGCGTGGAAAGACGGGGGGGGGGAGGGGAGGAAGAGAGGGGAGGAGGGGAAGGTAACTTGGAGACAGAGTGGGCAGGGAAGGGGTTCGGTGTGTGTGTGTGTGTCTGTGTGTGTGGCGGGTGATGTCACCCAACGTTGTCGGCGTGCAGCTCGACACGCGTAGTGGTGAAGGCACTGTGATCTTGCAGGGGGAGAGAGAAGGGGAGAGAGAGAGACGGAGTCGGCTCTGCGCACGCGTGCGTGTGAGAGTGTGTGCGGTGGCAATGGATGGCGCGATGTGTATGAAGTGCAAGCAGTAACAGCAGCAGCAGCGAACGACACGGGACGCGCGTCGACGTGACTGTGCTCTTGACAGCCCAGAGTGAGCGAGAGGAGGCAGTTAGAGAGAGAGAGGGAAGAGGAGGGGAGGTTGCGGTGTGTGCGTGCGTGTGTGGTGAGGAGGAGCGTCATTCATCTTCTTCACTTGATGCGCTGCACTGGCGGAGGTGGCGCACAGCGTCAGCGACTGGTGCCCGGCTACCCGTCCAGCGCGTCGGATGTGGACGACGTGTTGACGGTTCATGAAAAAAAAAAAAAAATGCGAGACCGGACATCCGATTTGCAGTGAAGGGAGGAGCACATGCGCATGCGTGTGTGTGTGTGTGTGTGTGTGTGTGTCTCTGCGCTGTCAAGTGAGGGGACAAGGCTGTTAAGATTGCTTAGCACGCAGAAGAAGAGCAAAGAAAGAAAAGAGGAGAGGAGAGGGACGAGGCAGCCGTGTATCCGCGCATCTCTGTGCGTGTGCGTGTGCGTGTGATGATGGTATCGGAGGCCTCGATGTGAGTTGTTCGTTAGCGGCTGCACCTTCGTCTGCGTTGCCGTGTTCTCCAAGGAAAAAAAAAGGAGGAGCAGCAGTGTACTCCCCCCCCTCCACACGCACCGGAGGCGTCTTCCCTGGCGCGTCTCAAGAGGCAGTGAAGGACTGGCCGCGCTGGGCGAGCGCTACGGCCTGCGGCAGGTCCTCCAGCCGCATCGTCTCCGTCACGAGAACGACATCGAGCGCGTGCGCATCGGTGTCCTCCGCGCCGCCGTGTCGACCACCGCCGCCGCCGCGCTCGCCGTCCTCCATGGCCAACTGGATGGCGGTGCCCGTCATGGCGTGCGGTGCGGCGAGCCAGCTGACCCGACGGTAGAGCGTCTGCGCCGCCGCCACGCGCTGCTCCTCACTCACGACACAGGGCCGCGCGGCGGGGCACTGTCCAATGATCCGCCCCCAGAGCGAGAGCGCCTTGGTTGGGTCCGACTGGGGCCCGTACACGCGGAAGTCACACGCGGGTGGCAGCGTGGACGGCGACGACGACGGCGAGGAGGAGGACTGCTGCTGCTGCTGATGCGGATGCGCTCCGCCGTCGACGGCGCTGAAGAAGTTGTTTGCGTAGCAGCATGCGGCGGCGAAGCTGAGCTCGTCGGGGCAGAACAAGCGCCCCACACGCCGGAAGCGCGAGCCGGCGAGCTTCTGCTCCACAGCGAGGTACAGCGCGGCGCGGCGGCCGAGTTCTGCGAAGAGCTCGACGAGGTCGCCGCCGGCCTCTGAAGGCGCTGTCTCACCGGTCACGACGTAGAGGACGCCGTCGTACCACACGGCGCGCGGCGGCACCCCGCGGACGAGGCGGTCGCGGTACGTCTTGAGAAGCTGCTGGCCGAACCGCGCCATCACGGCGGGCTGGTCCAGCTCGTCCACCGCCCCTGCCACGTGGGGGTTGCACGGGGAGAAGGAAGTTGTGGTGGGTGGGGCGGCGGCGGCGGCTGAGCCGAGCAGGTAGACGTCCTCCTGCACCGTGGAGGAGGGGACGACCGGTGTGCGCCACAGCCTTGTCTGCGCCGCTGCCGCCGTCGCCGTCGCTGCCGTCTTCGGCGGCGGTGTGGTGGGGCGCCGCGCGGCCGGTGGCGCGACGGCGTTGACTTCCAGCGTCGGTGCCCCCGAGAGCGTGGACGGCGACGCCGCGGCTGCGAGGCCTGCGGTGTGAGCTGTGTGTGGCCGTCGCGCGGCGGCGAGGGCGGCGTGCGAGGTGAGGTGGAACGTCCTCTTCTTTGCGCACGGCCAGCAGTCGGAGCGGACGACCGTCTTGCCTTTGAGGTGGTCGCCCTTGAGGTCCTTCACCTTCTCGCAGTGCTCGCACATCCACTGAAGCGCCTCGGAGGGCGCAGTGGCCGACGCGGCCGCCCCGCCGTCCTTCGCTGGAGCGAGCCACGAGGTGGCGGCGGCGGTGGCGGTGGCGGCAGCGGTGGCGGCAGCGCCGACTGCGTTGGACACGGTGGCGGTGCTGCTTGGCAGGGCTGCATTTTGCGTGAAGAGCGACGCGGCCGCCGCTGCGGTGACGGTGTTGCCGCTGCCGCTGACGGACCGCCCGCGTGGTGGGGTGTAGTTCGCGTTGGGACGGAAGGTGAAGGGAGGGGACGTCCCTGCGGCGGCCGCCTCCATCACCCACGGCGAGGCGCAGGAGGCGGTCGAGCACGAGGTGCTGGTGGGCGACGCAGCCGGGTCTTCATGCCGCGCCGCGACGGCGTTGACGTAGCTCGTCTGGAACTTGTTGATGGACGCCGCTGAGATGGCGGGGGAGATGAACGGGTTCGGCGGACTGCGGGTGGCGCGCGTGAAGGAGGTCGTCGTCGTCGTCGTTGGGGGGCGGCTGAAGGGCGATGGGAAGACGGGCACAGGGGCCGCCGGGGTGGTGGCCGAGGCTGCGCTCGCCGTGGCGGCGCGCGCCGCGGCGGTGAGGTTGCGGATGGCGGCTGCCTGCTGCGTCGTCTGCTGTGCCGCCGGGCCGCCGCCGCCCTTCACGAACGTCCTCTTCTTTGCGCATGGCCAGCAGTCGGAGCGGACGACCGTCTTGCCTTTGAGGTGGTCGCCCTTGAGGTCCTTCACCTTCCCGCAGTGCTCGCACATCCATTCTTCGGCCATTGCTGCCCAAGCGTCCGTGCGTGTACGTGCGTTGCGTGTGTGTGTGTGTGTGTGTGTGTGTGTGTGTGTGACGGTAAGTGTGTGTGTAGCTACGAGTATGTGTGTGAGCACTGGTGATGGATGCGGGGGTGGGGGACGGGGGGAGGTGCACGCTGTGGCGCACGTGGAGTGCAGCAGCAGGGAATCAGAGAGGAGAGAGGGAGGAAGAAAGAGAGATGCACTGTGATAAGAGAGAGTGGGGGGAGGCGGACAAGGTACTGTGCACGCAGGCCTGAGTGTGTGCGTGTGTGTGTGTTATGGGTGTAGATGAGCTACGTGTCTGTGTCAGAGGCGATGTTCGCGGGAGAGACGAGGTGACTGCGAGCACAGAAGGACCGACGAGGTGAGGACCACCGTGCGGCGCTTCACCCCTGCGGCTCACCATAGCCGAGCTCCGCCCACCTCTCGTCCTGCCCTGCCGCGTGGTGCAGCTGCGCCAGCGCCGGCACGCACGACCCGCGCAACCACGCCACCCAGCCCTCCACCGGCACACCTTCCACCATCAGCGCACTGGCGGGGTCGACGCCGTCGGTGTTACTGTCGTCGTCCTCGCCGTCGTCTCTCTGCGAGGCGACGCGGGCGAGTCGGTGTTGTGCCACGTGTAGAGCGCAGATGATGTACCGCAGCACGTCACGCGCGACTGCGGCTTGTTGCACCAGCACGCGTGTACTCGTGAGGGCGGCGACCTCGTCCACGTCACCGTCATTGGCGGAGTCGCTCGCCTGACCCTCCGACACCGCTGCCAGCACACGACGGGGGCATCCGCAGTGCCGCAGCACGACGAGGCACGAACTGAGGCTCAGCGCGGGGCGGTAACGCCGGAGGGCCAACGCGGCAGCCCCCGCCGAGCCGCGGCGGCGCTCGGCCGACTCGCCGCTTGACGCACCACCATCGTCCGCCACTGCAGGCGCGCTGCTGTCGTCGCCCTCCGCGGCACCCGCAGTGCCGCCAGACTCGAGACGCTTCGCCACGACAGCGCGCTGCACCTCCGTCTGCAAGTGTCGCTCGCGGCCGGCGATCACGGTGAACACGTGCCGCACCTGCGCCGACTCGCCCCACTGGTCGAGCAGCTGCAGGTAGAGGTTGACCGACGGGCGCCGCCACTGCGTCTTGTCGTAGTGCGGGTAGCACAGCCGCAGCAGCACCGCTGGCGTGGCGGCGTGCCCTTCGAGACGCCGCCGACCACCACCATCACCATCGTCACCACCGGCGGAGACGAGCTGGCCCTGCAGCGCAGCCTCCATCACGGCGACCCAGACCTGCTGCAGCGGCCACCGTGCCCGTGTGTAGATGCGCTCCTGGGAAACAGTCGCACGTGTGGAGCTGATGTACCGCGCCACTGTTGCCTGGGAGTGGCGTCGTAGCTCCAGGACGAGTTGCGTGGCCAGCGCGAACATCGGCGCCTCGCCAGCGTTCACCTCGTGCGGCGCCACCGCCTCGGACGGCCCCGGCGCACGCCCCTCCGCTGCTGCTGCTGCTGTTTGCCGCTGCTGAGCGTCCCGGTGGCTCTCCTCGTGCAGGAGCACGCGCAGCATCCATGCGCACCATGGCGGCGACGTGTCACGAGCGTGGGGCGCACGGAGCGCATGCCGCTGGCAGAGGGCCCCTATCACCGAGTCGCGCGTGCGCTGTTGGTGGGGCTGCACCGCCTCCGCGACGCCCTCCGAGTGTGTCGGCGCGGTGAGGTACGTGCACAACAGCCGGCGCAGTCCAGCGGCAACCGCCTGTGCCGGAGCACTTGACGGCGATACACCTGGGCCGTCTTGTATGTGATCGGCGTCCTCAGGTCTCTCCTGCTGCTGCCGCTGCTGCTGCTGTGTGCGCTGCCGGCGCGAGTGCTGTTGGATCCACCGGGTGGTGTGTGAGCCGCGCACGACGAACTCCTCCACGTTGCGCACCTGCCGCGAGGCGAGCTCACCAGACGCGGAGGGAGGAGCGTGGACGGTGGCGAGGAAGGCTGAGTAGAGGACGAGCGCGTCGTTCTGCATGCTGTGCAGCCGTCTCTGCCGCAGCGCCGCACTCGCGGACATGTGCGCCGCCCCTGCCGCTGTGCCTCGCATCACCACCTCGAAGCACGCACGCGCCACGGCGGCGAGCGCCGACTCCTCCAGCGACGCGTCTGCCGCTGTCGTGAGCAGCCGGGAGAGGAGGTCGAGGTCTGCCGAGGAGTCGAGCGCGTCGAGGACTCCCTTTGGTGGTCGTCCATGAGATCGCGCTGCGTGGCGGACCGCCTCCAGCACGAGAAGAGCGCTGGTGGGGCGCAGTGTCGCCTGTGCCGATGTCAGCCGCGGATCGTGGGCTGCATCCTGTGGAAGGTGGACCAAGAGGACCTCCAGCACGCCGCTGAGGAGGTAGGCGGCACGGTGCTGCAACGCGGACGACGTCGCCGGCTCGGTGCGCTCTTCCGCTGCCGTCTCCACCGCCGCCACGACCGCGTGGTGGGTACGCAGGAGGTGGGCGGCGTAGTGGTGGTGGACGCCTTTGGAGGTGTACGCACGGCGGCGGCTCGGCGGACGGGACTCGACGTCGACCTCCTCCGCGGTGGGCGGCGCCGCCGCGCCGGCCGCGACGCTCGCACGCTCCTGCGCCGACTGTCTCCGCCACGCTGCGTAGACCCCCTCCACCACCTCCAGCGGTGCCGCCGACGGCGTCGCTTGGCTATCCAGGCAGAGGAGAAGGAGCCACTCCAGCGCCGCTGACGATGCGCCGGCGGCCGGTACCAGCTGAAGACCGCGCTGCCAGGCCGGCATCACCGCCTCCTCACCGCGCGCCTCTGCGGCCCCTTCGGTTGGAGACTGATCCACCGACGCTGCATCGTCGCCTGACCGCCGCGCTGTCTCGCTGCCAGCCTCCACGGCTGGACTGTCTTCATCACAACTTCTTTGCAACTTGCTGCGCCGCTGCCGCTGTTGTTGCTGCTGCTGCACGATGAGGTCCTGCAGCTGCTCCTCGAGCCGTAGCCCCAGCGCTGAGGCGGCAGAAGAGGCGGTGTCTGGCAGAGGAGTCGCACGAGCATCACCGCATAGGTGTGTGCTGTCACCAGCAGGCAGCGATGCTGCGCTCCGTGCGCACGAGCGGCGTTGTGTCCACAGAGCCGTGGATCGGGTGCACAGTGCCCACGGCCTTCCGTTGAGGAAGCCGGTCTCCGCTGGCGTCCGCTGGTGGTGTGCGACACGCGCCACTGCGTTTGCGACTCGGCGTTGTTGGCGGAGGCGGAGGCAAGTGTTTGTCGACCTCATTGACGGCGGGGAGGGGACGCGTCTCTCTCTCTCTCTCGGTGCAGTTGCGCGTCTGTGCCTCCTCCGTCTTGGTCCGTCTGCTGCAGGACCGTGCAGGAAAGCGAGCGAGGAGGAGGAGGGGGATGAGTCCGTTGTTGTTGTTGTAGTGTTAGTGGGAGGGAGGGAGGAGAGATAAGGAGCGGAGCGAGGACGATGAGAGACGGGGAGAGGGCCTGTGGTGCGTGTAGGCTGTGGCGGCAAGCCGCTAATTGTCTGTGCGTGTGTGTCTTTGTGTGGGTTGGGAGGAGGTGGAGCCCACGTAAGTGCATACACACCTCCCTTCCCTCCCGCCCCACTACCTCCACCGCATCATATCATCTCTCTCCCTCTTCACGTGTGCGTTGACATCGGCGAGAGGCAGACCGGGTAAGAGGGCTTCTGCGCGTACCGCGTGCTGAAGCTCTATGGGGTGGAGGTGGGACGCTCGATGCGCACGTGTATCAGACACGTCGGGTGCGTGCGTGTGGGTGTGTGCGTACTGTGGCTTAACGTCAGCGCATCTTCATCTCTTCATTCTCGTTCTTTGTGTTTGTGCGTTCCACCTGCCAACACACACACACACACACACACAACAGACATTCGCAGGTAGACAGACAGACACACGCTGAGAGGTAGGCGGACCGCACTGTACACGACATGGCCCCTTGTGGTGGTGAGGAGACAGAGAGAGAGAGAGCGAGCGAGAGCCGGAGAGGCGCGGAGAGGGGCGTCGCCGTCCACACTCACGCGTGGGCCTCTCACTTCCCCCCCACCTCCGCCAGTCTGTCTCTCTCTCTCTCTGTCTCTCTTGCTCTAAAACACACACACACCGCACATCTCTCTCAACGCGGCTGCAGTGCGTGTCATGGAAGTTGGCCAGAAGATGCGTCGGTGGAGGACCGCTAGTCGAGGTCGCCCATCACACAGACAAGTGTCTGTCCGGCCCCCCTCCTGCCTCGCGCCGCCCCCACCCGCATCATCGCCGTCGCGGCTGTCCGTGGTGAGAGCTGCCACCTCACTTCGCCGCCTCCTCAGCGCCCTTCCTCCGGCGCTCCACCACATCATAGTTGTAGAGGCGCGATGTGTTCACCTCCAAGATGGTCTGCTGCTCCTGCAGCCACGCCAAGTCCTCCTGCGTGGTGGCGAGGTTCTCTGTGGCGCTCTTCAAGTTGCGCTCCAGCAACTGCGTTGCCTCGTCGAAGGTGTACTCCACCATTACATTGGCCCCCAGCCAGAGGTGCACCGTCTCCTGCGGCGGCACCTTCGCCTGACAGAAGACGCTCTCCGTCAAGCCGTAGTTGGTGGTGAGCCCGCTGCCACCGTTCTCAGTCACGAGAGACTTCTTCAGATACACAAGCGTCCGCAACGTCTTGGTGATGTCCGGGATCTTGGCCTCCAGGTTGGCTGTCGTGCGGATCAGCCGGTGCTCCGCGAGCTTGTACTTGCTGTACTGCTCACCGAAGCGCTTCAGCAGCGTCTCGGCACTGTCGCCGCTCTGCTTCACCAACTCCGCGACGTTCTCCACGAAGGCGACCTTTGGAATCCCACGAGGACTCACGTAGTCGTCCTTGAAGCTGTACTTGTCCACAATGGCACTCATGTTTGCTTTGTGAATGCGTGTGTGTGTGTCTCTCTCTCTTTGAGCGTGTATGTGTGTGTATGTGTGTGTGTGTGCGTGTGTGATGGCAATGATGGCAGTTCGGAGCTGTTGCGCATGGGTGCATGAAGGAGGGTGGAGAAGGAGGGTGGAGAAGGAGGGTGGAGAAGGTGGCATCAGCGCAGACCGGACATAGAAGGTGGTGGAGGGACGCGGTCGAGAGATGGCCGAGACGGCGCTGCGCGACTTCGTGAGTCGCACCCACAACGAAACAACAACAACGTAAAGCGAAGGCAAAAACAAAGAAGGAGATTCGTATCGTAATGATGTGCACACACACACACACACACACACATACACATATGCCATGCGGTGCAGGGCAGCAATGCACGTGAGACACTCTTCATCTCCTTCTCTCGCTCTTGTCCCCCCCCCCTCATCCATGTCACACCTGTGTGTCCAGGAGGGCGGGCTTGAACACTGGCAGCAGCAGGTGCGGGCGGACGCGCTCGCGGTACCACGCGGACTGCAGCAGGTTCAGCTCCGGCGGCGCGTAGAAGACGGCAAGACGCCCCTCGTACGCCTCCTGCAGCAGCGCGATGGCGGCGCGGTGGATGTCCAGGGCACCTTTGCCGTGCTTCACCACGTAGCCACGCTTCTTCGCGTAGGCCTCGCACAGCTCGTAGGAGCTCCAGCCGTCCTCGCCGACCGCGTAGTCGGGCCGCAGCAGCCCGTAGGATGTTTCGATCGGCAGGTAGGCTGCAAGGAAGCTCACGCCGGTCTGCGGATCGCGCGTCTGCGCAATCTGATGCGTGCCGAGGACGGCTTGCAGCGGGTGCGGCACGCCGAGGACCGGCAGCGCCAGACCGGGGCTGTCCACGAGCGTCACATGCTCCTCCGGGACGGGGATGGTCTGGACATGCTTCGTGTGGCCCGGCGTCGCGCTCACCGAGACCACCTTCGTGCCGCGAATGCAGTTCAGCAGCGACGACTTCCCCACATTTGGGTGGCCGATGAAGCCGATGTGCAGATGCGATGGGTGGTCCGCCGTCGCCGCCGCCGCCGCGTCCTCGCCGCCACGCTCTGGGGTCTGTGGCGTCGTGACGCCGCCGAGGCGCCGACATGTGGCGAGCAGCTCTGCAATGGCGTCCGCCACGACGCCGAGCTCCTTGTAGGCGCGGCGATCGTGCAGCAGCGCGTGCTGGGCAGCTCGCATACCAACAAAGTTCTCGCTGGCGTCGTAGTGGAGCGCGTCATCCTCGTCGCTGCTGTCGTCCTCCTCCTCATCGCCCACGCCGGCGCCGCAGCGGCTGAGGTGCTTGGTCGCGTTCAGGCGGCCGGTGCGCAGCTTCTCGTACATGTGCGCGCCGGCCTTCTTGCGGCCCCGCTGCCGCCGCAACACGTCCACGTCGCCGTCGCGCTGCCCCGCCGTCTCGGCACGTGGGTTGGCGGTGAAGGTGCGCAGGACGATGCGCCCCGCTGCCGGGCTCGCGGGAGTCTCGACGCCGTCGCGCTGCTCTGGCGCAGGCGGCTCCTCCTCCTGCTCCTCCTCCGCCGCCCCAGCCGGCGGCTCCACGGAGAAGTGGAGGTCGGTGAGGTAGCGGTACAGGAAGTGCTGCCAGCGACGCAGCGTGGAGGCGGGGACGAGGTCTTCCTTGTTCAGCACAAACACACACGGCTTGCGCTGCTCCTTGGCGATGTACGTGAGGAGACCGAGGTGGGCGTGCACGATCGGGTAGCGTGCGTCGGCCACGACGACGAGGACGTCGCACAGCTCCACCGTGCGCCAAAGCTGCTGCCACACCTCGATGTTCCGCTCGTAGGAGCTGACCTCAAGGCCGATGAGCGACGCTGGCAGCGGGTACGCGTCCACGCTGCGCATGTAAAGCTGGAAGCGATCCCCCTCCACACTCTTGATGCGCGCCACATCATCCAGCGCCGTCGCAGGGGCGGTGCCGCTCGCCGCCGCCGCCTCCTCCGTGGCCTCGTCCGTCGGCGCCGCGGCGTGCGACAGGAGTGTGCGGGCGTCGTCCGTGACAACGGGCTCGCCATCCCCGCCGCTGCGCCAGCCACGCGACGGCAGCTCCACCGCGAAGGGAAAGAAGGTGCTCCCAGGCACGCCGCCGAGGGCGTCCCCGGCGGAGGCGACGAGCGGCCGCTCCATCCGGCGCTGCTGTTCGGCCGCGATCTCAGCCGCCTTCTCGCCCGCGCTCGGCTGCGTCCGCTCTGCCGCAGAGTTGCCGCCGCCGCCACGCCGCGGTGCTGCCGGCGGTGGTGATGCGCTGGCCGTGTTGGACTGCTCCGCTGCGGAGGTGGGGAAGGAGAACCACTCACCGAAGGGAATGCCGGTCGGCGGCATCCGCGTGCGGTAGGGGATGGGCTGATAGCCCAACTTCTTGCGAGCCGCCACCGCCGCGGCAGACTCCTTGGCGAAGATGCTGCGCACGCCGTGCTGGCGATCGGCGCTGTACATCATCGTCGTCGTCGTCGCCGCTGCGTGTGATGTGTAGCGTGGCGGTTTGGCGCCGTCGCTGCCGTCTCGGTGTCCTGACGACGCGCTGCTGCCAGACTCGTGCCCGTCTCCCGCAACACCACCACCAGCACCAGCACCGCTGGCTCTGGGGTGCGTGGAGGTGGTGGCAGCTGCTGCTGCGGCCTCCCTCTCCCGCTGCCGCGCGCGGCGGCCGCGCGCCGGGTCCTGCATGTCCGACCGCTCACGCAGGATAGCCTCCACGACTTCGTGAGAGGCGTCCTCGCCGCGTTCCACGAGCTCGCCGCGCAGCTGCTCTCGCTCCCTGTCGCGCACCTTGGCGCGCTCCTCCTCATCCCGCTTGCGCTGCCGCTTCTCCTGCAGCTGCTCCTTCTTCTTCTTGCCACTGAACGGCGGCATGACGACGACGTCGAGGACGCCGCTGTGCCGAGTACACGCTCTCTCTCTCTATCTCTCTCTCTGTATGGATAGATGTGTGTGTATGTGTGTGTGTGTGTGTGTGTGTGTTGCTGATGAGATCGCTATCTCCCTCTCCCAAGAAAAGAAGACGAGAGAGCCACCGCCGTGAGCGGAGAGAGAGAGAGGAGGAGAGGACGGGGACAGAGGATGGCAGAAGGAGTGATTGGTGTTCTCCGTGGTCGTGGCACAACAGCGCGCTCACGACTGCCTCCAACGTTGATTGGGGGGTGGGTGGGTGGGACGACGACAGAGTTACAGTGGTGGGTGCAGTGGTGCGTCTCCGGCGCCATCACGATACACCGCCGTCCCCCCCTCTGCTCCCGGTGCAGGAGAGGGGGGGGACGGCGGTGTATCGCCCACCAGCAAGAACACACACACACACACACACACATACAGACACACATCCACGGCCAGAGCGGTTGTCGGTGCGGACACGTGTCCTTTGTTCCACTTACACAATCATGAACAGATACAGAGAGAGAGAGAGAAGTCAGCGCTTGCATGCCAAGGGAGAGGTTGGTGTGCAGCAGCAGCAGCAGCAACGATCGCCACCACCACACACACACACACACACACACACACGCTCTCTCTCTCCGTTTCATAGGCTCTGCACCATCTCCTCAAAGCCATAGAGAACGCGGCGAAGCTCCCTACTGAACATCTCAAGTGCTAGTGTGAAGGAGTGCAGCCCTTCGGCGTCGTGCACCGTGATAGGCGTCGTGAAGCTGTCATTGAAGCGGACCAGCGACGCCGTGCTGGACAAGACGCTGTCGCTGCGCTGACTGTAGTCGGAGGAGGACGAGGACCGCGATGGCGAGGACGCTGACGATGACCGGGAGGCGGAGCCGTCGTGGCGTGTGTGATGGCGTCTGTTACGGTCTGCGTCCTCGTCCGAGCTCGTCTGGTCCAGCGTGACGCGGTCGGCGCTGTAGTGCCGCGTCGGCGCGTCCTGCCAGGAGTCCCGTGCGTTGCCGCCCGGCGCCCCCAGCGGCGTCAGCGCCGCGTCCTCTCTCCTGTGTGGAGCGTGGCCGAGCGCGCTGGCGGACGCCTCCAGCAGCGCGGTGTCGTCGTTCTGGCTGCCGTACGGAGCGCTGCTGTCGCGGCCGCGCTCAGCATGTCTCCGGCGCATGTCATGCCGCGAGTGCTCCATGTCGCCTCCCTCGCCGTCGCCGTAGAAGGTGGTGCTGCGGCTCTGACCAGGGCTCCGATGCCGCTGCGGGCGACTGTCGTGGCGGTGGTGGTGTGCGCGGCCGCTGTGGTGGTGCGGCTGGTGTTGGTAGGCGCCGCCGTTGGTGCCACTGCCGGCGGTGGTGGCGTGCTGGGTCGCACCGGCGGAGGAAGCCAGGCCAGCCAGGTTTGCATAGCTGGCGCCAAAGGCGCGCATCTCAGCGCTGCTGTGCCGTCGTTGAAGCACCGCACTGGACGCCTGCCGCTGCAGCCCGCGAAGGTTCTCGCGAAGCCTCTCCACGCGCGTCAACGCGGAAGGCTTGCGCACGGCTAGACTCTCCTCGTGCGCTACAAGGCGCGGTGCGTGCTGCTGCTGCTGCTGCTGCCGGCGGCCGGCGCTGTGGTGGCTCGACCGCGAGGTACCGCGATGGTGGTTGTGGTGGTGGTGGTGGTCGCTGTAGGACGGGTCGTTGCTGTCGCGGCTCGGCAGCGCCGGCGTGGCTCCCCCCTCGCGGCGGTGCGGCTCGAGAGTGCCGGTGAGACCGTGGTGTGTGTGCTGCCTCGCCGTGCCGGCCACCACCGCCTCCTCGTCTGCTGGGGGAGGTGGGAACGCGCTGGGGTCGAAGATGCGTGTGTCGTTGCTCATCGTCGCCGTCGCCGCACGCAGCCTCTCCTCCTCGTGTGCGGCCGGCGCGGCGGTGGCAGCGCTGTCCGCGTCGTCGAAGGGGCTGCCGTGGCGGCGCGGCCGTGGGCGGGCACCGACGGAGTTCGGGCTCGCCGAGCGCTCGCTCTGTGCTGGCGGAGGAGGCCACTCGGAGTTGGCGGCAGCGGCGCCCGCGTCGACAGCGTTGGCAGTGGTGCTGTGGTTGTGTGTCGTGGCGACTGTGTCGGCCAGTCGGGAGGAGCCGGCGTGGCTCCCGGTCGCGGTGGGGTGGGGGCTGGCCGGCGTCTGTGCGTCGGGACGGGAGTGCATCCCGGTGGCGCCGGCCATGTTACCGCGGTAGCCGATCGAGGCGTCGAACAGCGGCGTGACGATGCCTGCGTTGTTGGTGGAGGAGCCGGGTAGAGTGATGTGGCTCGGCGGCTCAGGCGCGCTCAGGCTCGACGGAGTCGCGTGGAGGACGTCGCGGCCCCGGTGGGTGTGCTGCCGATGCGCACGCAGGCTGCTTGCGCTTGCGCTGCTGCGGCCGCTCTGCCGGTGGTTGCCGTGGCGGTGCTTGCTGCTTGCGCGGCTGCGGCCACGCCGTCTGCCCCCGCCACTGCTGTGGTGGCGCGGTGACCGTCGACTGTGGTGACGGCGCCGATCGCTGGACTGCCCGGGGTGGCGCGTCCCGCTCCCGTTCTTGGAGGACGGAGCCGTGCGGGAGCGCCGCGGCCTGCGGTCCCCTCCGCTGCCGCTCATGCTGCCGCCTCCGCCTCCGCCCTCGCCCCCGCCCGCCGCTGCCGCCGCCTCCGCCTCCGCCTCCGCCCCCTGCGTCGTCGTCGTGCTGGTCCTCCGCATCGCTGTCGCGGATGCGCTTCTCCATGATCGTCTGGCGGATCACCGCGATGAGGTCGCGCTCCTTGCGTGCGCTGAGCTCGACACAGAGGGCGCGGAACTGCATTGCCCCCTTCGTCAGCTCGGAGGACAGCCCGGAGGATGGGACGCGGATGTAGAACTCCATCACGTGGATGAAGCGGTCGAGGCAGCGGCCGATGTCGTTCGTGACGGGGGCCAAGTTGTGCAGGATGTGGAGCATGGCCGATGTGAAGTAGCCCTTCTCTCGCATCGTCTTCCAGCTGCACGTCATGGTGTAGACAAGGGCGCAGAGCCGATACAGCGCCGCGTGCACGTCGCCGCTCGCGCGCAGCGGGTACTCGCGTGGGATGATCTGGAACTCGTCCGCCGCGAGCGGCATCACGGACGCCGTGGACTTCATCACCTCCAACGTGGCGAAGATGTCAACGAAGATCGTCTCCACGATCGTGTCCTCCGGGGCCATCGCGAAGGCGGCGTTCATCGCCATGCTGCGCCGCAGCGGCTCATTCATCGAGAAGCGGTTGCCGCTGAGCGCGTCGGGCATGTCACTCAGCCGCACCGTGTCGTTGATCTTGTTGTGGTTGTTCGCTGGCGACGAGTCCAGGCCGCCACCCCAGCGCGGTGTGGCCGCCGTGGTGGTGATGGTGACGATGTCGTCCTCTGTCTTGGTGCCGCAGCGCACGGCGGCGCGCAGCTCCACGTAGCTGTGTGCCGCGTCGTTGAAGAGTGCTGTCAGCTTCTGCACGGTGCTGTTCAGGCTGTGCATCACGGCGACACGCTTCTTGAAGAGGACGTGGTTCGGACTCACCGGGAAGACGGAGACGCTGATGAAGCAGTAGATGAAGATGGCGAAGGTGTTCTGCTGGATGCGGCTGATGGTCATCTCGGCCGTCTGCTCCGTCGGCGCCAGGCTGCTCACGGCCACGAAGTTGCAGTACATGCAGATGGTGCCGAACTTCTGCCCAGGCCGGAAGAAGGTCATTACGAACGTGATGACGCACAGCGACGCCACGCGGTCGGCCGCGGTCTTGCACAGCGAGGCGGCGAAGAAGCCGAGGACGGAGCCGATCAAGGTGCCGCTCATCCGCGCCGCGCCGGCCTGAACAGCCTCGACGGGGTTCGTGCCAGACACGAACGCGATGATCGTCGGGCCAGACAGCAGCAGGCTCTGGTTGTCCACAAAGTAGAAGAACACGACGGAGATCAACATCGCCACGCTCACCTTCGCCGCCTCCAAGACGGTGCGCAGCTCCGGCTCCGCGCGGCGCACGCACAGCAGCCGCACCAGCTCCACGTTCTCGGCGAAGGGCTCGAGCACCGCGTTCCACACGAGCTGGATCGTCTGCTTCCAATCGTTGGTGGCCTTGTGTCGGTCGATGAAGGCCTCGAACTCGGCCAACGTGGTCCAGAAGTTGACGATGGAGAAGACGAAGAAGGTCATGAGCGGGACGAACTCCTCCATCCGCCCCTCCGGCGTCGTCGTACTCGTGCCCTGGTGCTCGTAGAAGAGGACGCGGCGGCCGACGGCGAACTCGTTCTGCAGATGCTTGATGGCGCGCCCGGTGGCCTCGAAGTAGTCGCCCACCGCCTTGAGCTCGTCGTACTTCTTGGCGGAGCTCAGACTCCACAGCAGCGCCTCGACGGAGCGGGAGATGTTGTCCATCGGGACGGAGAGGTGGTCGCGCAGAAGCAAGCAGCGCTCGCTCTGGTCCATCATCTGCGGCCGCTCCTGCACCATGTTGATGACGCGCTCCATCGTCCGCAGGTTCATCTTGAGCTTGAGCAGCAGCTTCACCTTCTCCTTGCGCACCTCGCGGCGCTCGCTCGTCTCGTAGATGAGGACCTCGTAGAACGTGAAGGCGTCGTAGGCGTCGAACTTGTCGATGAGGTGGTCGAGTGTGCGGAGGAGGAAGCGCACACGCACCATCGACATGCTGCGCTCCGTGTTGCTCGGCGCCCAGAAGCACGACAGGATGCCGGTGAAGCACGTGGCCGTGTTGTTGAACATCGTCCGCGTGATGCGTGCGGAGAGGCGCGTCGCGAGGAGCGGGTACGGCAGCAGCGTCGCCACGAGCGCGAAGGCGGCCCCCAACGCCCAGTCCGCCAGCACGCGCGAGGGGAAGACCAGACTCTCGTCCCCGGACAGCAGACTCACCATGCAGATGTTGTACAGCAGCAGACACATCCGCCGCGTTGTCTTCTCTGTGAAGACGGCCATGAGGAAGAGCACCACGACGTAGACGACGAACCACGCGCCGAGGTGGTGGTTCAGCTTCAGCGCCACGCAGATGGTGGAGAGGGGGAGCCAGATCGCGCCTGCCTTTGTGTACTGGACGAAGAAGAGACTCGCCTGGCCGAAGTTCGTGCCCGTCGCGATGACGACGCCGGCCAACGCGAAGGTGGTGGAGGCGAACGGCGAGTGCGGCAGCGACGCGTTGATGAGGGCTGCCGGCACGAGCATGGCGATGAGCGTCACGCGCAGGGCGTACTCGATGAGGAACCAGAAGTAGCGGGAGCTCAGAAAGGCGAAGGACTTGGCCACCTCCTGGTCGGCATTGTTGCGGAGGTCCCACGGGACGTCGGTCGTCGTGGGCACGAGCAGGTCAGCCGGGCCACCGCCACCGCCACCGCCGCTGCCATGGCCCGCGCTGCGCGACGAAGGATGCGGCGGCCCGGAGGATCGCGGGCGGGTCGCGGCGCTGGTGTCGAAGCCGTCGTGCTCGCTGAACACACCGCCGAGGCGGAAGATGGGGTGGTAGGCGACGTAGCCGAAGCTGTCTCGCGTCACACGCGTCGACGCCGTGTCGGCGCTCTCGGTGCCGGAGTGGGTGGACGGCGCGGTGCTGTGCGGACGCGACGCGCGCGACGACGCCACAGCGGATGGACCGGAGTGCCCACGCGCGCGGTCGACGTGGCCGCTCCGGTGGCGCCGCGAGTCGCTCGTGGACGAGCGCGGCGCCGAGGACGACGTCGACGACTGCGATGCTGCTGCTGCTGCTGCTGCGTGTGCGGTGTGGGCGGTGTGCGCGCGGTCTCCAGTGCGGTAGTGTACGTGGCGACTGTGCCGCGACTCACTCCTCCCGGGCCGAGTGTAGTCGGCGCTGGAGACGTCGCCGCGGCGGTGGTGCTGCTGCTGCTGCTGCTGCTGCTGCTGCTGCAGTGGCGGGTGCGCCACGTTGTGGAAGACGGAGACGGCGGGGCTGACGGCGGTGTTGGTGCCGAACACTTCCATGTCAGAGGCGAAGGGGCGGCCGAGACGAGGGACGCCGGCGCTGGGCCGGCGCAGACGCGGCGCTGGCGCGGCCGACGACTCCGGTGCACCGCTGCTCCGGCGCCGATGGCCATGATGCGCAGAGGACGCGTGCGCGTTACTGCCTCGATGCCTGTCGCCGTCGCTCGCGGAACGGCCGCGACGGCTGTCGTGAGGCGCGGTGCTGCTGCTGCTGCTGCTGTGCCCGCTCGCCTCCGCAGTGAGCCACTCGGGCCTGTTGACGTTCGTGATATGACCATCGCCGTACCGGAGTTCACTCTCGTAGCTGGGGAGGGGTGCGGCGCGCGTGCGCGGCTGCTCTGTCGCGTCGGCCACCATCGCGGACGTTGGCACGGCCGTCATGGTGACCACCCGTGCTGGGGAGTGCGTGGGTGGGACCTGGTGTGCCGCCTCCGAAGCGTGAGTGGTGTGTGCCGCAGAGGTGCGCGACTCCTGCCCGTGTGCACCGTCATGGGGCGGGGGCTGCATCGGTCTCCGGCACACACAGCTCTCGCGATGCAGCGCGAGGTACGAGGCTAGGGGTGGTGGTGCGGAGTGCTGTCGACGAGGTTGTCGCAAGCGCGTGCAAAGCCTGCCGGGGGACGGCAAGCGCTGCCTTAAGCCACTACCGATTGCCACCGACTCTGGCGCTTGCAGAACTCCTCCTCCACCTAACCGCCTTCCCGCACTGGCGATCTGCTTCTACACCCAATGTATGTGTGTGTATGTGACTCCCTGTGTGTGTGAGTGTGTGTGCTCGTAGGACAATGTGCCGGGTCGCCGACCTGCACGGCTGGTCTCACTTCTTCTCCAACCCACATACCGACACACGCACGTGTATAAACATGTACACACAGACGTGACACGACGGTGTGTATGTGTGTGTGTGTGTGCGTGTGTGTGTCCGGTGTAGAGTCCAAAGAGAACAGAGGAGGTTGACGAGTGAGGTCGTGGGTGGGCGAGAGAGAGAGAGACAGTCTTACACCGGTGCGGCGACGTGGTGGCCCGCTGCACTCGAGCGTGTGGAACATCTCGTAGTAGTGGGTGACTTGTGCTTTCTTAGGCTGATGGGCACGCAAAAAACAACAACCACGCTATACGATGTGACTGACAGACACACACACACACACACTAACACTGTAGAGGAGGCCAGAGAGCGAGCACACATCTGTGTTCGTGCATCTCTCTCTCTCTTTCTCTCTGTGGAGTCCACGCCACCTTCGATCCCGCCGGGTGTGGGTCCATCGCCGTCAGAGCACGAGGGACGCGAGGCGAGACCGCGCATCGTGGCTCCGTGAATCCATTGGGTAGAGCTGCAGGAGAGACGTGATCACTGTGCGCAGCTGCGCAACGCGCGCCTGCGCCGTCAGCACGCGCTTCGCCGTCGTGTCGAGTGCCGTGCCATCCACAAGCCCCTGCATGGAGGTGTTGGCATCGTGCGCGTCAGGCCCGGCAGTGCGCTGCTCGCGCTGCTGCTGCTGCTGCTGCTGAGACGCTGTTGTCTGCGCCACACGGGTGCGACTCAGCTTCAGGTTGCTACGCAGCTGATCGAAGAGCTGGTCAACCACGGCGGAGGGGAAGGTGCTGCCGTCCAGCGTGCGGCTGTCGACGTGAGCGTCGATGATGCGCAGCATGTCGAGGCAGTACTGGCTCTGACCCGCCACGAAGACCTGCATGTCCGTGAGAGCGTGGCGGTGCTGCGCACTGCGTGGATCGGCTGCATCCATGGCGGCGAGGGTGCTGCTGAGCCGGTTTGCGTCCTGCGCCGCCAGCATAGCAGCCGTCCTGAGCTCTCCGCGGATGAGGTTCGTGTCAACGAGCGCCAGCACGCGGCGCAGGGTGGGGTCGCCCTGGATCGCTGCGAAGTCCGTGACCACCGCGCGGCGGGCCCAGTCCACGTTGGCGCGCGCAACATCGCCGAGTGTGGCGTGGGAGCGGGCGAGGTACAGCGCCTCCAGAGCGCACAACACACCAAGCGCGCGGAACTGCGTAGCGTTGAAGTAGTGCGCCTGCATCTCCGCCTCGGTAAGGCGGCGCACGTCCATGCCGAGCTGCTTGTGCAGCTCCTGCAGCTCTGCATGCGCCTTCTTCTTCGCTCCCTGCAGCGTGCGCCGGAGACCGTCCAGCTTCTCGGCCTCCTCCGGCAGCTGGATCATGTCCGCCCCAACGAGCGCGTTCATGATCTTGTCCTGCAAAAACGTGGTGGAGGTGCCGCTGAGCAGGTCTGCGGTGGCGGCGGACGGCAGCGGACTTGCGGTGCTGCCGCCCGCTCCTCCTGGCGCCACCCCCGCCTTGCTGTGCCGCGCCAGGAGGTCGACGTTCAGCTCCTTCTGGTAGTGCTCGAGGAAGTTGACGAGGATGCCGTGCAGGCGTGCGTCGGAGATGTGGCCCATCACCTTGTCCACGATGGTGCCCTGCATCACGAAGTATGTGATGGGCAGCTTCGCCCGCTCGACGGAGAAGGCCGAGGCGAGGTTTCTGTTTTCATCAGCGTTCACCGTGCACAGCTTCAGCCATTCCATCGTCGCCGGCGCCGCGGTGGGCGACCCCGCGACACCGACCGCCACGCCGGGGCTCGGGGCACCCGCCGCGTCGATGATGAGCGTCTGATCCACCGGCTGCCCCACCGCACCGCTGCCGCCCGCCTCTGACGCCGGCGTGTCCAGCCCTGTTGTTTCTGCGTTGATGGCGTCGACGAGCTTCTCTGCCGCGGCGAGGTAGGCGGCGCAGTTGCTGTTGGGGATGTGATAGACGAGGCAGATCGCCTGCTGCGACTGGAGCACCTCCGTTTCAAAGTTCGACGCGTTCGTGATGTAGGAGAGGTGACGGGCGGCGAGGCGCAGCCCAGAATCTGCGCAGCTCTGCATCCCACAGCGTCCGGGAGAGCGTGTGCGCCACAGTGACGGCAAGGACGTGCCGTGCGCACTGCGGCGAGTGGACGTCAACGCCGCGAGTGGCACGCGCACACGGAGAGCGGCCACCGTTGATCTCAAGGCTGCTGTTGTCGCATCTGCAGCTCCGCATGGAGACAGTGGCGTTTGTCTGCCGTGACACCGCAGCACCGCATGAGGGAGAGAGGGAACGCGCATGCCTGTGCGTGTGTGCGTGTGTGTCTGTGTTTGTGTGTGGCAATGTCGTTCGACTGGAACGTGACAGCCGACAGCGGAGGAGGGAGGAAGGGGATGGGTGGCAGGAGGAGAGAAGAGTGGGTGAATTGGATGTGTGTCTCTCTCTCTCTCCAGCGATGTGCGGAGAGACACGCAGAGACACACACACACGTGTGTCCCACATCGGCAGGCGGTGCGAGACTGTGCGCTGCGACTCACGCACCGCTTTCGAGGGGGACAGCAAACTCGCACAACTACGCAGACAGACACACAGACACAGAGAGATGTACGTTGACATAGAGGGAGAAAGATGCACGTGCCGCGCGCTCGTCTGTCACCACACTGATCAGTAGATCGTTTCACGAACACAGCCCTACACCCACAGCCACACATACAGGCAGTCGTACACAACCACGACGTGTGTGTGTGTGTGTGTGGACAAGACCGGAGGAGGAAGAGAGGGCAACGGTGGTGAGTGAGATGGCTGAAAGAAAAAAAAAAAAGAACAACAACAACAACAGTCTGCTCGAGACAGAGAGAGAGAGAGAGGATGTGGCACCGGCGATCAGCACGCGCTGCTCTTGTGCACGTGTCTATTCAGAGCCAATCTTTCTTATCAGCGCTTCCGCGGACTGACTTGGCGACGGGGAAGCGCGGCACATCCTGGTAGGACAGCTCCTGGAACTGCACCGTGAGGTACTTGCCGAGGTACTCGTGGCGCTGCCCCCACAGCTCGAGGCGGCGCTTGTACGATACCTTCGGTGGTGTACTGAAGCGGTGGCCGTCCTTCGTCTCGCAGACGAAGGCGCCGAGACCGCCCTTGAACTTGCCTTCGCCGGGGAGGAAGTCGACGATCTTGAACTCCGCGTCGTGCATCTGCTTGTACTTGAGCAGCCCGAAGCTGCGCCTGCCGTGTTCGTAAGGGAACTCGGGGCGGCGGATCATAACCCCCTCGAAGCCCTGCGAGCACGCCTCGCTGAGGACGTCCTCCATCTCGCCCGGGCGCACCTGCGCGGCGGGGACGTGGTATATCTTTACAGCCTTCCCGGCTGTGGCGGCAGGCGGCGCCGCGGCGTCGGGGTGCCGCTCTCGGATCGTCTTCTTCTTCTGCTCGTCGTGGATGTAGTTGCTGATTCGCTTCGCCCCGCAGACAGGGATGAGTCTCTTCAGCAGCCGGTAGCGCTCGTCGAACGTCGCCGCGCCGGAGGAGAGCTGCGCGCTGTACATGATGTCGAACGCGAAGTACTCGAGCAGGCGCGCCTGCATCTCTGTCACCGTCGCGTCGGCCGACTTGTTCAGGCGACGCACCAGTCCGTTGAGCTGCTCGAAGTTGCACTCGGGGGCAAAGAGTTCGCCGTCGAGCATGAGTGTCGGGTCCGCGGCGAAGAGCGGCTGCAGTTGTGGGACGAGACCGTGGCAGCACTCGAGGATGATGCCTCCGCGAGAGAAGAACTGCACCTCCTCGCGTTTTGCGTTGTAGCCGATGACGCAGCGGATGCCGTCGATCTTGGGGGAGGCGAGAAGCAGGTTCTTGTTCGCCGCAGCGGTGCCGCCGCTGCCGCTCTCGCGTGTCAGCTCGTCTGCCACGAGCTCCCAGCGCTGTGCGAGCATCGGCTGGATGTTTAGCATCTCCCACTCAGGGTTGGTGAAGAGCACACTTCGGTAGTTTGTGTGGGTCATGCGCGGGGCCTTGGTGTACTGTGGCGGCTTGCTGATCAGCTCCCCCTCCGAGTTGCGCACCGTCACCGTGTCCAACTTCTTCTGCGGTTTGTGGCAGTGTGGGCAGATGCCGCCGCCGTCGACGAAGTGGCCCACCGTCATCTCAAACTCTTGGAGACAGCGGGAGCAGCGCCACACCGCCATCCGCGTGCACACGGGTGAGATGTTGCTCGGTGTCTGCATCACGGATCCCCAGCACGGTCCCACCCAGCAGGCGGCGATGTGTGGAAACGCCTCTTGCACAGTCGTGTTCTTGAGCTGCTCGTAGACGCTGCGCTGCTGCGGCGTGCGCACACGACTCGCCCCGAACAGCTTGGTCGCATCGGCCGGCAGCGGCGCCAGGAGGAGCGACGTGTATCGCCGAAACATCTTCTACCGTCTCGAGGGCAGTCGTACGGCGTGCGCCCTCGCTGTCCCTCTGTCCACAACACCCCTCTCTTGGGATGTAGCCGTGACTGTTACTGTGTTTATGTGTGTGTCTGTGTGTGTGTATGTGCAGGGGTGTGTGTCTATGCATGTACGAGCACAAGTGTATGTATGTGTGTGTGTTCACGCCTCCCTTTTTCCCAAGAGATGGCGCGCACCGCAGCAGCACTGAGTGTGTGTGTGTGTGTGTGTGGAGGGGGGGGGTTGTTGGCCCTCCACACAATCACTTCCACACCCAACAAACAATAACAGCAGCAACACTACCGAGACGGGGGAGGGAGGGGAGAGAGGAGGGAGAGAGAGGGGAGCTCCTGAAGTCTATGAAGTCACACTTCCCTGCACTTCACCTCTGCACGTGCGGTGAGACGTCACGGCCGCGTGCAGAGAGAGATGAGGGAGGAGAGCGGTAAATCCCTGTGTGTGTGTGTATGTGTATATATATATGTGTGTGTGTGTGTGTGTGTAGCTGATGTAGCACACCTACCGGTGCTGAAGAGGAGATGGACAACATGAGAGAGAGAGGGGAGAGTGTGTTTGGGTGCAAGAGAGGCAGTGGGGTGTGTTGGAGACATTGGTGGAAGGATGGATAGTGATGTGCGTGTGTGTGTGTAGTTCAGGGATCTCTCTTTCTCTCTGTCCAGTGCCTCACGTACGCACACGTGGAAGCACAGCTGCAGACACAGACAATGAGACAGTGAGAGAGAGAGGGAGAGAGAGAGCGACGGTCCACACAGACAGACACACAGACGTACACACACCGTGAGCACGGGCAGAGAAGACGGGGGGGGGAAGAGAGGAGCGGGACTCTCTTTTTTTTTTTTTTTTTCTTTAGTTTCGGCGCGCGCGTGGAGCGCGATGGTACAAGAGGTGAAGTAAGAGAGAGAGAGAGACGAAGGATCCACGGAGGTGGTGGGACTGGTACAGAGAGAGAGAGAGAGAGAGCGCAACACACATACACACAAACACAGACACGACACACAAACACATGACAAACACACGTACTCATACACGACAGACGGAGTGTGTGAATGTGTATGAGAACCGGCAAAATGAAAAGGAGCAGAGACGTGCTGAGAGAGAGACGGACACACACAAACGCACACACACACACACACGCACACGCGCTCGTGCAGGCACAGATGCACGAGTACAATAGCACGACGTACTCTCTGCCCTCCCCGCCGGACATGACGTTCTCCCTCGATCTCGCTCCACGTTTAAAAAAACGTTGAGGAGCTCCATTGCGAGATGGAACAATGCGCGGGAGGTGCGACGGTGGCGTTGGGCTGCGGAGTCCCGCTCTCTCTCTCTTTTGCACGCACACATCCACGGGGTGTATCTCTATGAGGCAAAGCAAGAGTGCCGATGGTAGTGCACACGGAGGAGGGGAGCAGGTATGAGGAGCGAGGGGAGAGAGAGGGCACACACGCATGGGCGTGTGTGTGTGTGTGGCGGCTGAGATGGGCCTTTCGACACACGACAGTCCTGCGATCCTCTCGCTCTTCCACCTACACACAAAACTCTCTCCTCGGCGTCTACACCCAATCATGTCCGTCAGCGGCGCCGCGGACGCACTTGCCGACCGGGAAGCGCGGGACGCCGTCGGGGGTGATCTCCTGGTACTGCACCGTCAGCGCCTTGCCCTTGTACGCCGCCCTCCACGTCCGCCACATGCGCCGCTTGTCCACGTCGGTGCTCGCGGGGGTCACGGTGAAGCGGTGCTTCGTGTCGGGGGTGACGCAGATGAATGCGCCAAGGGAGCCCTTCCACTTGCCTGCCCCCTCCACCGCGCCGACGATCATGTACTCCGCATCTTGCATGACCTTGTACTTGAGGAGAGTGCCGCTGCGTTGACCGTATCCGTAGCCGCCGTCGTCGTTGCCCGCCGCACCGCGCTTGATCTTCGCCTTGGCCGATCGCACCGGCGCCACGTCCTTGACTGGAGTGGCGCCGCGGCCCTCGCGGCGGATCATGATCCCCTCGTAGCCGACGCGCATCGCGGCGTGCAGCACGGCGTCCACCGCGGCGGCGGTGCACAGGTAGCTTGGCACCCGTCGCAGCACCATCGGGTTGTAGCCGCTTATGTGGGCCGTGTTGTACGTGGTCGCGGTCGCGAGCAGCTTCTCCAGGACGGCGTAGCGGACGCTGAACGGGACCGCCGACCCGCGGCCGTGTGGGAGCTCGCGGCTGTACAGGACGTCGAAGACATGGTACTGCAGCTGGCGCTGCAGGGCCGCTACCTCCGGCGTGCGCCGCTGTCGCGTGGTGCGGATGGCTGATGTGAGGCGCTCGAAGCGAATGACAACTGGCGCTTCGTCCGACGCGGCTGCCTTTCGCCTCCTCTGCGGCGGCATCGCGGCGACAAGTTCGTGGTAGAAGGCTGCACACGGGTCCGCGGCGGCGGCGGCGGTTGGCGAGGAGGACGACGAGGAGGAGGCGGCGCGGACACTGTGGAGTTGGGTTTGATTCACAGAGTCGTTGTACAGCTCACCGTCCAGCACGAGTGTGGGGTCCTTCTCGAAGAGGCAGCGCAGCGCCGGCTCGATGGCGTCGTCGCAGCACTCGAACAACGTCCCCGAGCGGCTGAAGAAGAGCACCTGCTTCGTGTCTACGCGATACGCCGCGACGCAGCGGATGCCGTCCAGCTTCGGGGACACGCGCAGCACCTCACCCGCGGCGATCTTCCGACACTCCTTGTCGTAGCTCTTCGCCAGCATCGGCAGCAGATTGCGTGTCTCCTGCACACGCAGGTACTGATCGTCCGCCACGCTCTTGCACAGGCGGTTGGCGTTGTCCGCGGTGATGGTGCCTCGTGCCGAGTCGGGGCGGCAGCGGTGGTGGAACACGGGCGGTGCGCCAGAGAGCGGCGCTGTCTGCGCCTCCGTCCCCGTCGTGGCAGGTGGAGCCGCGGCGGCGGTGTCGCTGCCGACCGTCGCCGTCCGCCGCCTCGCCGCACTCGCGTTCGCGGTGGGCTTAGCCATGCACTGGGGACAGGCGCCACCGGCGGCGAGATGCAGGTCGATGCGCTTGTTGTGTTGGTGATGGCAGGCAGGACAGAGCCACCAAGCGAGCTTGCGACTGTCGGGCATGACGTGCTGTGGTTGCAGCATCTTGTTCGACGCCGCCGCGATCCAGGTGCGGGCGATAGCGGGGTGGTACTCTGCAAGCGACAACTTCTTGTGCGCGCCGCCCCGACCGCTGCTCGCGATCACAGCCGTCGCCGCCGCCGCTGCTGCCAACTTCTTCTTCGCCGTGACCGTCGCGGTGGAGCCTCTCGCCTTCGCTGCGACGACCGCCGCCGCCCGCTTCGTCGCCCGCAGCCGCAACAAGAGCGTCGGCCGCCCCACACCGGCGCCACGGCCGCCGCTGCACCGCCAGAGAGTTGAGATCTTCATGTCGGACGGCCTCGGTCTCGATCTCGGCGAGCGCAGCAGCTCACGTACAAACAGAAAACAAGAGTGGCGGGCACGAGCGTGTGTACCTTGTGTGTGTGTGTGTGTGTGTACGTGTGCCGGTGCACGTCTGTCTGGAGATGTGCGCGTGTTTTTTGTGTGTGCGTTGGATGCGAACAAACAAACAAACAAAAAAGAAAACAACAACAACACACGGAAGATGTACCTGTACGTGTTTGTCGGTCCCTCAGCTGGATATCTCTCGTAGAAGAAATCACAACGCACACACACACACACACACACACAGACACACAGACACACACGAACCGCGAGAGAGAGGGGGAGAGAGAGAGGCGGCCCGTCACGACTCGCCGTGTCCGTCACCGCGTGACTGACGTGGCTGGTGCTGGTGCTGGCGTGTGTATGTGTGTGCGTGTGAAATAAGAGACAGGGAGAGGTGGATGTGAGACCGCGGCAGTGACGGACCGGGGCAGCGAGGACACCGACTCGGCACACAACAGAGACTAAAGAAAAAACAAAAGAAAAGAAAAAAAAAAAGAAAGACAAAGACGAGGGGGACGCACAGACACACAGAGACACACACAGCGCTGTTCTTCACGTTGGGAGCAGAGTGAACTCCGCCTCTGAGTATCTCTGTAGGAGTATCTCTCTCTCTCGTTTGAAGAGATGCGCACCAGAACGTGTGAGTGTGAGTGTGTGTGAGACTGTGTGAGTGAGTGTCTCTCTCTCTCTCTTCGTCTGTGCGGTTGGCGACGACGTGTCTCTCTGCGGTTTACAAACCGACTGCGAGAGACGCGAGTGGGAGCGGAACAAAGGGATGGAAGAGGGGTGGGTCACGCGCGATGCACACACGCACACACACCTGCTGTTGAGCGCACAAGATACACAGACGATGTTGGCTGCCGACGTTGCCCTCCTGGTGTGCTGTGCGACGTACAAGTCAGCGTCAACGCGGACAGTAAAACTCTATATGGACACCGGTTCTGCCTCTCGCTCTCGCTGTCTCACACGTGCCCACACCAAGTAGAAGGGAGGCGAGCGACGACGACGAGCCGTGGCGTCGCTGCGTACTTCGGTGTATGTGTGTATTTGTGTGTGTCTGAGTCCAGGTCCGTGCCTGTGTGTGTGAGCGGTGCGGGGGGGGGGGAGTCGTCGAGGTGTATCTGTGTATCTCTGTGTGTGTGCGCGTACGCGTGGGTGTTCAGGCGGCGTGAATGTGCCTGTGGAGAGGCGCAAGAGCGTGCGTGTGCGTGTGTGTGTGTGTGCGTGATCGTCGATGGACAGAGACAACGAGAGAAGGCGAGTGCAGAGGAGACAGGTGCGTTGTTGTGTAGTTCAGATGCACGTACTGCGCAGCAGTGGTCAGCACGGCCACCGGGAAGTGAAGTATGTGTGCTTGAATGTGTGTATGTGTGTGTGTGTGTGTGTGTGTGTGTGTGTGAGGAGGAGGAGGGCGGGATGAGGGGTGCGGTCTTGCCCGGTCTCACACAGCGCAGCGATCTCGCCGCTGAGGAGCTGCGTGTTGAGCGCGGGTGTCGCCGATGGGACGAAGAGACACACACGTTGCAGAATTCGTATCAACAAACACACACACACACACACACACACTCACAGATGTGTGCACACGCGACTGTTGGCGACCAGCACCCCTCTCCCTGCTCCCTCGTTCTCCGTGGATGGGAGGTCAGAAGGAAGAAGACTCGGGTGGGCCGCCGCGCTTCGCACCGCCCACGGCGATGTTGTTGAGCTGCCCGTTCACGCGGTCGAGCACGTCGGGGTCAACATCCTCCACGCCGGCGCCACTTCCACTGCGCCGGTGCACCTCCTCGTCCACGCCGGCGAAGAGAGACGGCGGGGGCGACTGACTGCGGCCGCCGCTGGCGACCCACGCCGTGCAGAACTTGAGGAGTTGGCCGCCGGACTCATCCGCCTCCGTTGCAGACTCGCCGGTGGCGGACGCGCCTACCGCGAGGGATGCGCGGACCCCGGCCACCTGTGCCTCCAAGGCCGCTCGCGACGGGCTCTCATGTTCATCAGACAACACGGCGAGCGTGTCGTGGTCATCGCGCAGTGCGTCAATGCTGCAACACAGCTCCACCGCCAGCGCGCGCTCCGGCGCAGAGAGGTCGGTGGAGGCCGCGCTTCCACCCCAGGCATCCACACAGCTGCAGAGAAGCAGCATGAGAGCGCAACGCACCGTGCGCACCGGCGGCGGCGCGCCAGCGAAGTGGCAGAGGAAGTTGAGGACGGGTGCAACGTCTCTCATTACGCACTCGGCGAGGACGGCGCTGATGCGGCGGCCGTTGCCGCACCCGCGCTGCTCGCTCACCACCACCCCCACCGTCGACGCTGCTGCAGTCGGTGAGGGCTGAATGGCTGCGAGAAGGACGTGCGCCGTCCACGTCGCCACGAGCGGCTCCATCATGGCTGCTGGTGGAGGGCTTGAGCTCGCAGCACCTCCAGTCTCCGTCGGCGGTGTTGTGTGTGCGGCCGGGCACACCTGCGCAAGGCGTGTCCTCGTCTCGGCGAGCACGGCTGCGTCCATCCAGTGCTGCGCCATGGAGCGAAGCAGCGGCGGCGGCACCAGATCAAAGCGCCGCGTGTGTGGAAGAGGGCTGCTCCTCTTGGGTGAGTGAGTCGCCTCGCTCGGCAGCTGGAGTTGCGCGAAGAAGCTCGCCCAACGCGGAGCCCACGTGGAGCGAGATGCCGCTGCCGAGTTGAGCTCTCGCAGATGCGCTGGTGGGTCGGCGATGGCCGCAGCCAGCGCCGCTTCCCACCGCGCCGCCCCGCAAGGAAGCATGCCCGTCACGACACGGCAGACGACCGCGAAGAGAGGGAGAGAGAGGGAGAGAGCAGCGCAACGCAGCCGAGAAGCCACAACACGCGCGTGCGTCAGAACCGCAAGAGTTCACTGGACGCGTGTGTGTGTGTGTGTGTGTGTGTGTCTGTGTGTGTGTGTGTGTGTGTGTGTGCGAGTGTGTCCGCGAGCGGAATCCTTCCCCGCCGAGGCCTCTGTAGCAGTGAAACAGAAGAGAGAAGATGCGAGGAGAGTTTGTGTGTGTGTGTGTGTGTCTGTGTGCATCTGTGTGTGTGTGTTCAGTGCGGCATTCGAGTCTGCGGGAGGGGGTGGAGGAGGGTGCACGGAGGTGCTGCGGCGGTTCGCCACTCCACTCACCTCATGAACAGCAACTACAACAACAACACAAAAAAGAAAACGAAGGCAGCGCATTGTCTCCTGAGGCGTGCGGCACGCGTCTCTCCTGATCTCCTTCCCCCCACCGCTGCGGTCATGAGGAAAGGCGCGTCATGCTCAACTCCACCACCACCACGCACGTCACTCGCGAGTGTGATGATCATCGTCGCACTTCTTTTGGGTGTTCGTCATCATCTTCACAGCTCATGGGAGCTTCAACACACGCATCATGAGACCATCACAGCTTGTGTGTCTGTGTGTGTGTTTGTGTGTGTTTAACTCTCCCACCTCTCCGAATGGACGACACGCCAGATGCACACTAGAGTGCACCTTCATCTCTGCCACTGTGGCGGGGTGCCGCCGTCCTTCACACATTCAACGCGCGGTGGCCCACACTTCGGTGCGAGGCGAAGTTGAGATCCCACCCACGTCGAGCGATGAGGGATAGCAACACAAACACAGATACACACAGACACAGCCAGAGGCGGCGGTGGGTGCAGACGCTACGTCTACACTTGATACTTCGACTTGGGGCGTGTGCGCTTGCCTTTCGACTTCGTTGCGCCAGCAGACGATCGCGCCGCGGTGACGAGCTGCGATGAGAGCCCCATGTCCACCGCGTCGCCCTTCTTCGTCTTGCTGCTCTTCAGCTCCGGCAGCATGCCCACGCGGATCATCTTTGCGAAGGGCAAGTTGGCCACCGCCGCCAACTTGTACCGACGGAAGCGGAAGCGCTTGAGAATGCGGTGCTTCTTCATCTGGAACCGCCGCGCCAGCCACCGCGACGACGGGTAGGGGTAGTTGCGCGGCCCAAACGTGACCTTGCCGTAGAACTTTGCAGCCCAGCGACACGACAGCTGCTGCAGCAGCTCCCCGTAAGAGTGCCGACGGGGTGCGGCCTCGGCGGCGCCGGGCAGGGCCGACGGCGCTGCAGAGAGCGCACGCGGGTCGTCGAGGAGCAGCAAGAGCGGCCGCATCGACACGTCCGTGGCGGCGCACACGCGTTGCCGGAAGGAGCCCACCTGGTGGTGGTGGTCGACGCGCGTGGACACGGTGGAGGAGCTCGGGTCGATGAAGGTGCCCCCGGCGGACGCGGCGGCGCACAGCGCTGTTGGCGGCGGCAGCGGGACTGGGTGGCGCCGCACTGCCCCTGTGCCGTCGCGGCACGTGGCGAGACTGCCGCGGTTCGTTGGCGTTGGCTTGGACTTGTTTGCGTTGCGGACGACCTGGGCCGAGTCATCTGGCACGTACGGGGTGTTGCTGTAGTTGCGCGGTACTGCCGCCGCCACCGCCGCTGTTGCGGAGAGACGACGAAGAGTGATGCTGCAGCGCATGCCTGGTGGATGTGGTGCGTGAGAAAGGTGTGCGCACGTCAGCGCTACAGTGTCTAGTTCCCCTCCGTGATCTGTGGAGCTGCACGTGTGTGTGTGTGTGTGTGCGTGTGTGTGTGTGTGTGTGATGTGAGAGTGGCGTGGGGCAAAGTGTGTGTGTTGAAGACCGACACACGAGAACGGGTGTGAGAGCAGCCGCGAACAGAGCAGCGAGAGTGAGAGAGACAGAGAGAGAGGCAAAGAGTTGTGCAGTGGAGGAGAGCGCTGTGGGGGGTGGATGACCGCGTTGGCGGGAGACGGCTGCACAGCGTTCGCGCACGCGCACCGACGTCGAGCGGTGTCTTCACCGTGCGCAGTGACGAAGCAAAAAAAAAAAAAACAACAACAACAACAACAACACACGCAAAATATGAATGCATGAAGGACGGTGACACGACACACTCTTCTATCAACACGCAGACAGACAGACAGACACACACACACACACGCACACACGCAGATATATGCACCTTCTCTCCTTCCTCCATTCTCCCCTCACCGGTTCGCACAACACGGTCCAACATGCGCTTGTTGATGCGAGTGCAGTACCGCGCCGCGTGTCAATAACACCACAACGCAACCAACCTTCCCGCCACCACACCGAGACACAGACACACAGACACTCGCACAGACACACACACACACACACACACACACACACAAATGCACTCAGACACTCAGGCAGACACACAGATACACATACATGCACACACAGACGCCGGGATGAGAGAGAGTGGATGCCACACAATAGAACAACTACACCAACCTCCACCGCAGCGGGAGTGTAGAGAGAGTCAGTCAGTTAAGACCATGTCACTCACACTCGACTCGCCCTCCACAACGATGATGTCCACCACAGAGGTGTGTGTGTGTCTATGTTTGCAGATGTGTATGACTACTGCAATGAGTCGGAGAGTGTGTGAGTGTGTGTGAGGGAGAGAGAGGGCGGTGCGCACCGCAATCCTGTCTTTTCACCTCCACCATCGCATCCCCACACCGGTCCTTCGCTCCATCCACACACACACACACACACACCCACACCCACACCCACACCCACACCCACACCCACACCCACACACACACACACACACACACACACACACACACACACACACACAGACAGATACACAAATGTGCGTGGCAAGCAAAAATACAGGAAAGACACAGGCGCCATCAGTAGAGAGAAGAGAGAGAGATGTCTTTGTGTGTGTGTGTCGGGGAGGACACCCAACGCCGGTCGCCGTCGTCGCCGCACTCGTTCTGCGGCGGCCCCGCCACGTTACAGGATGCACAGCACGGAGAAGATCGCGAGCAGCACCATCAAGACGCGCGTCCACCAGACACGGCGCTCCTTCTCGGTCTGCAGCTGCTGCTGCGCCTCCTCCCGCTTGCGCTCCTTCGCCGCCGGGTGCGTGTCGTCGGCGAGGTGCATCGCGCGGCTCGCGAGGCTCTCGGCGGAGGCGGCGCCCCAGTTCACCTGCGGAAACACTTCTGTGAGGGCGTTCACCACCGGGTCGATGACCGGCTGTGCGGTGCGGACGAGCCAGACCAGCCCGTACACGCAGCCGGAGAAGAGCAGCCGTGGTATGTGCAGCACATGCTCTTCGATGTTCTTCAGTCCCTCCCGCGCCGGCGCGTTCACCCAGGCGCGGAACATGAGGTAGCCCTGCACGATGAGCGAGACGAAGACGGCCCAGAGGTAGAAGTAAAGGCACTTGTACGCGTTCGTGGCGAGTCGGCTGATGCGCAGATGTGTGGTGTAGAAGCGGGGCTGCGAGCACTTGATCGCCAGCATGTCGCGGAACTGCTGATCGTTGTCGTAGGCCGCCATCTGCTCCGGGGGTATCTCAACGCCGATGCCCGCGCCGCGGCCGGAGTTGGGCTCCGCGGCCCCTGTCGCCGCCGCCGCGGCCTCTGCCGACGTCTGGCCATCCGCCTTGCCCTTCGCCGCCGCCGCCATCGCGGCTGCCTGTGTCTTCTTGGCCGCGTCAGACTTCTCCTGCCATCGGCGGCGCTCCTCCGCGACGAAGGCGTGCAGCTTGCGGCTCGCCTTGAAGTGCATCGGGTAGCCGTCCTCGAGCACGTTGACTGCCGTCATGTCGGAGCTGAGGAAGGTGGAGTTGGTGCTGCCCGGCGCGCCGAGCGTCACTGCCGTCCACCCGCCGAAGCTCTGCTTGCGGTAGGAGCCGAAGAGGATGACGTTGCCGGCGAAGTCGAGGCCCGCAAAGAAGGGGAAGATGCGGTACCGCGTGAGACTCCAGAAGTGCTCCTCCAGCATACACTGCATGTCCTTCTTCTTCCTGGAGAAGAGGAAGCCTCGCATCAGCGGCGTCGTGCGTGCGTACATGATGGAGAAGTGCTTTTGGCGGTGGCGCTGCTGTGTATCAACACACACACACACACACAGAAACACAGACAGGCCGAGAGAGAGAGAGGTGTGGGGGGCACCACTGCTGCCTCGGAGGGTGTGTCGGTAGAGACGAGTTAGACACCGAGGGAGGGAGAGAGGAGTGAAGGTGCTGCGGGAGCTTCGATGGATGTCGACCAGCTGGCGAGCTCTACAGATGTACTGACGGGGGGCAAAGATGCAGATAGACGTATGTGGCTGCTGCTGCGGAGAGGGAAGAGGAGGGGGGAGAGAGGAGAGAGAGAGAGACGAAGCAGTGGGGAGAGAAGAGACTGCTTGAATTGCGCGTGTGTGCGTGTGTGTGTGGCGATGGAGAAGTCGGCTGTCGCTGCGTGCGAGCACCTCTCTGCGTTTTTTTTTTTCCATTTGGCATCTTCCACGTTGTACTCTGCACCTTCCGAAGGAGTCGCTCTGCGACCACACTCCTCTCTCTGCGTGTCTGTGTGTCTGTGTGTGTTCGTAGTGCGTGCCCACTCGGGTTACGTCGATTACCTTAACCTACACAAACATACACTCTCACCCTCGCGCACATTAACACACACACAGACACATATACACGCATGTGCACTTGTTAGAGTGCAGAGAGGGAGAGAGAGGAAGAGAGTATGTGCGTGTCAAGTGGAGGGGGGATGGAAGAGATGAATGCAGGAGAGGAGGCACAGACACACACTCACACATATCTGCATCAGCTGGCCGTTGGCATAGCAGCTCCTTTCCGCCCTCCTCCCCCACTCTCTGTGCTCTCTTCCACACGACACCACCACGCCACCACCCCTCTCCGCTGCACTCCTTCTCGTCTTCTCTTTTTTTTTTACTTTAGTCGGTGCGCACCTTCTTCGCCTTGCGGCGCTCCGTGCGGTCATCGTCGTCCTCGTGGCGCGCCAGCAGCTCCTGCATCGCGTCGTCCATCCCGTCTTCATCGTCCTCGTCGCTGGACTCGTCGGACGCGAGCGCATCGCCGCTCTCGCGCTCCTCATCGTTGCTGTCGCTGTCCGTCTCCTCGTCGCTGTCCTCGGCGCCGCTGTCGGCGGCATCGGAGTTGACCGCGTCGTCGCTGCCGGACGAGAACTCGACCTCGCTGCTATCGAGCGCCTCGTCCTCGTCCTCGCTCTCCTCCCCGTGGCCCTCGTCAGCCAGCATCGCCTCCGTCGCGGTGCGCTCCTTGCGCGGTGTCTGTCTCGCCCGGCGGCGGGCGTTGGCGTCGGCGTCGGCAGAGTCAGCAGTCCCATCCGTCTCCGCGTCCTCGTCGCTGCTGACGGAGCCGTCGCTGCTGGTGCCGTCGGCAAGGTCCATCGCCTCCAGCGCGTCGAGGTCCAGCTCCCCCCCGTGGCCCTCCATCTCGGCCATCATGATCTGGTCCATCACATCAGGCCCGCCGCCGCCGCGCTTCGTCTCGCTGTCATCGTCGAGGATGCTGCTGCGCCCTGGCTTGGCGCTCCGCAGCTGCGCACGCGCCATGGCTCGGGCACGCTTCTGCAGCGCGGCATCCGTGCCGTGACGCGCGCGCCGCTTCGCGTCGATCTCCACCTTGCTGCGGACACGCACCACGCGATGGCCCGACCGCGCGCGCGACTCCTTGAACATCACGGGGAACAACACATCATCCGCCACGACGCCGCTGCGTCCGGCGAGATGCAGGCGCCGCTTGCTGGCCGTGTCGCTGGTGGGCGGGTTGCCTCCGGCGCCGGAGGTCAGTCGTCCCATCTCCACGTTGGACGCGATCGACCTGCGCGGGATGTTCACGAACTCGTTCGTCTGCGACGGCCGCACAGACTTGAAGATGCTGAGGCGCCCGTACAGGACGGCCAACTTGTCGTACTGGCTGGAGAGCCGCTCGTAGTGGTGCAGGATGGGGGCGAGGTAGTCACGCGGCGGCGAGGCGGTCGTCGACGCCGCCGCGACGCCGTCCGGCGCGGTGGCGGCCTGCGCGTCCATGTCGCGCTGGAGCGCGAGCAGCTCGCTGCCGCGGTAGTGCACGATCGCATCGATCCACTCGAGCAGAGAGGAGCGGAGGGGGAAGGCGGCCATGCCGCCGCGCAGTGTGGCGCTGCGGGCACCGACGCCATTGGCAGTGGCGCTGCCGTCGGCGCGTGGTGCGGACGCGGCCTCTGGCGCACCGGCGGCGTTGCCTCTCTGGGCCTCGGCGGAGACGTTGTCGACGTCCGCCGCGGAGGAAGCATCAGCCGGCAGCGGTGCGACCTTCTCCACCGCCTTGCTGCACATGCCCAGCCGGTCGGAGATGACGTGTAGGAGCTGCAGACAGTAGGGCAGTTGCAGCGAGAGCACCGTCGCCCGCATGCCCTCCGTGGATCGGGCGGACATGTTCAGCAGGTCCATCACGGCGGACGTGTCGTTCGCATGCAGCGCCTGGTAGAGCGGCACCGTGGCGAGCCCAAGCGCGTGGTGCGACACAGCGCTGCGTCCGGCCTTGGCGCCGCCGCCACCGCCGCCCCCGCCCGCGAGGTGCTCATCGTCCTCGTCGTGGTCGCCAGCGTTGTTGGCCTCCGCTCCGACTGCCGCGGCGGCGGTGGCGGTGGCGGCGTGGCGGCGACGACGCTGTGCCTCGTCCCGCGCGACCTGCTGTAGCCGCTGCTCCAGCGTGAACTGCTTCACTGGCAAGTCCTCAATGGACTTGGCGTGGTGGAGCTGCGGAGCACGGAAGGCGTCTGTCATGACCTGCCTCGCCTTGGCGGCGATCTGCTGCTGCTGCTGCTGATGCGATGCCCACACGGTGTCCACCACGACAAGCGCGCTCGTTGCTGCGTCGGTGGTGTGCTGCAGCAGGTAGTCGGCATCGCGCTGGTCCGCCAGTACGGAGGCCGACGTGGTGGAGAGCGCAAGTTCCACGACCGCGACGGCGCTCGAGTTCGCGCCGGCGACGCCGAGGGCGAGTGTGGCCAGGGCGGTGCGTCGCGCACTCGTCGACTCCGCCGAGGCCCGCGCCGGCGTGGGCGGCGCTGCGGCTGCGACCGCCACGGCGTCACCAACGTTGATCGTCTCGAACAGCGGCAGGGCGAAGCGGCCGCGGAGCAGCGTGACGTCGAGGCCCTGCAGCGGGTCCGGCGCCGCGGCTGTGGTGGCCGCCGCCGCCGCACCTCCTCCACTCCCACCCGCGGCGGCGCCGGTTGTCGTGCGCAGCGCAGCGAAGAGGAGCCGCCCCGCGGCGGCGGCGGAGACCAGCACGACGTCAGGCCGCAGCGGCACCGGCTCCGCCACCGGCGGCAGAAGCGCGTCGCCGAGGCTCCAGAGTAGCACAGAGCCTGTCAGGGTTGTCGCCATCACATACTGACCGCGCCGTGCCGCGCCGGCCAGCACGGAGACGTGCAGGATGCGCTGGCCGCACAGCAGCGTGCGGCGGCACCGCGCCACGACCGCCGTCGACGCCGCCGCGACGCCGTCCACCCCGGCCATGAGGGATGCGGTGGATGGGGTGTACTGCATATCCCAGATGCGCACGGCGCCGTCCTGCGCACTCGCCGTGATTGCCGGCAGGGAGACCGGCGCGTCGGACACAGCGCCGCCGCCGCCGCCGCGCGCCGCCGCGTCGCTGCTGACCCACGCGAACTCGGCGCTCGTGCCTTGAGAGGGAAAGGCGAGCAGCTTCGTGGCGTGCACCTGCGGTGCATCGGCTGCGGCGCCATCGACGCCACCGCCACCGGCGAGCGCGCGCACCTCGTACAGCGCATTGGTGGGGCCCGCGACGAGTACGCGCCACACCTGGTGCGGGGCGGTGACGCCGCTTCCTGCTGCAGGCGTGACGGCGGTCACGGCAATCGAGCTCGCATCCGGCGGCACGCGCACGCGGAGGCAGGGCCCGGCGGCGGCGTCGTGGATGCGCACCGCGTACATGGTGTGGTTGGCGGCGAGGCAGAACACGTAGCCGCCGCACATCCGCAGCGACAGGATCGGTTGCTGGGTCTCGGACACCTGCGTGTGGGCGAGTGGCGCATCGCGGCGGATGTCGTGCAGCAGCACCGTGCCGTTGCTGAGGCCGACGGCGGCGTGGAAGGAGGAAACACCATCGTCGACCAGCGCCTCCGCGCGGTGGCGCACCGGCCCACGCCGGCTCATCGTCTCATCAGAGCGGCAGAGCGCCACCGAGGTGAGCGTCAGCGCGGCGAGGGAGACCGCGCGGCTGCGCAGCGGCAGTTCGACAACCGCCACCAGCGCTGAGCTGCTCGTGTCGAAGACGCGCGCGGCCGGGAAGTCGGTGCCCACGATGAAGTAGGGCTCGGCGAAGTCGCACTTCAGCAGCAGCGAGCGCTCCGTCATCTCCACCAGTTACCCGCCACTCCGTGTACGCGCGTGTGTGTGTGTTCGTGTGTGATGTACGAAGGAGGCTGATATGGGGACGGCGGTGGCGAGCCAAGAAACAACAAAGAAGTGACGTGACGTGAGTGAGGCGCTGACACACCGCCTCTACACACACACACGTACACACGTACACACACGTACTCACAGGCTGTCGCGTCGGCGTGCGCTCAGTGTGTGCCGCAGCAGAGCGAGAGAGACAGTGAGGCTGCAGTGGTGAGCGAGACGAGGTGTAGGGAGGCGGCGGTGACACACAGAGACAGAAGAATGTCGTGGGGGCGGATGAAGGGGAGATCGGGTGGAAGGGGGGCGGGTTGTGCACACACGGAGGAGACTTGCTGCATGTGCGCACCAGCGGTGCAATGGGAGCGACGACAGCGACTGATGAAGGCGTCTGTCTCTCGCTGTCTGTGCGGACCTTCTTTGCTCGACATCCGCAGTGCGTCGGCGCCGCCGTGGCGCGATGAAGTCTTTCACTTCTTCCTTGAGGAGGACAGGTCCGCGCGCATGTGTGTGTGTGAGGACACGAGACTGAAGAAGGGAAGGCGTGTGTGCAAGACGCAGCCATGAGAACGACACACACACACACACACACACACACACATGCACAGACACAGACACACCAACAGATAAACAAACAGACACACACAGAAGAGGCGATTACGAAGAGAGTACGTGGTGGTGGGGAGGAGTAGGAGGCAGCCGCTTCACAAGAGCAGCCCGAACTCGCGCAGCAGCACCACGGAGGGGTTGTTGAAGCTCATGTCGTACCAGTAGTTCACTGCTGCAACAAGGGGAAGCGGCGGCGGCGGCGAGGACGGGGTGGCGGCACCTCCGGCGGCGGCAGCTGCGTGGTGCTCCGCGCGCGCGTGCAGGTCTGTGCTGTCGGCGTGCTGCGCGACGCGATGCAGCCACATGGCTGGGAGGTAGAGCGTCTCGCCAGGGTGCACGTACGCCACAAGAGGGTGCAGCGGCTTCATCGCTGCCTCCTCACGCGCAGCAGCGGCGGCGGCGGCGGCAGTGTCGTCGCCGTCGTCGAGCGGCTTCCGCGTCCCGACGCCTGGCGGCGACAGCGCGGAGACGGACTGGCGCACGAGGTGCTTCTCGAGCAACCGGCTCTCCAACACCGCGCGCGCGGCGGCGGCGGCGTCGCCCTCCACATCCGCGCCGGCGAGGTCGAAGTCCATCCACGGCACGACGGTGCCGTCCTTCACGGGGTACTGCTTGAACTGAAGCGTCCACGTCTCGGCGCGGTCGTCGTCCGGGTCCATGTGGCTCGCCGCCTCGTCGATCGCAAAGGCGGCGGCAGGGATGTCGGGCTTCGGGATGAAGGGGCCCTCCCACGGCGGGAGCAGCACGAACTCCTTCACGCCGCGCACCACCGAGTAGAGGTTCTCCACCCAGTCTTGATGCAGCGACGAGACAGAGGCCGGAACACCAAACCACACATTTGCTGCCTCCACCGCCGCTTGGTCGAAGACGCGGCAGCCGAAGCGCTCCACGTTCGTGGACAGGTCAGCGTGCAGGTGCCTGTACTCCGTGTTGAGGCAGTTGTTCTGCAGCTGCGCGTAGGCGATCGCCGGCGCGCGCTGCTGGTCTGCGTACTCGCGCATGTCGACCTCAGTGGGGTTCGCTGGGGCGCGCACCGGGGTGCGCTGCAGGAGGCCGTACAGCTGTGGCAGCGTCACGCGCAGTTCTGCAGCACACATGAAGAGCTTCTCACGCCGCACTGCTTCAGCGGCAGCGCCGTTGGCGGAGGTGTGCCCCACACGCGGAAGGAGGACGGCGTGCCTCTGCGCCTCCGCGCCGGCGTACACAGTCGCGGCCTCTTCCACCGGTACGGCGTCAGTCGCGTAGGTGACCCGGGCGACGGCGTCTGCGCGGCCGTTCGGCGTCAACGCCACCGTCACCTTCTTGCGGCCCAGCGTCACGGACGCGGTCCTCGACGCAGCCGTGTCACCCTCCTCCTCCTCCTCCTCCTCGTCAGTGTCGCCGCCCTCGTCGCCCATCGACTCTGTCTCGGCCTCTGGTGGAAGAGCGTGGTCGAGATCGAAGACGTGTCGGTCATCGCGCCACCGCTGCAGCGCCGGCCACCCCTCCAGCGCGTCGAGGATGACACACGGGCGAGAGTGAAAGACAAACTTGTGCATGAACTCTTGCTCCGTGACGATCGGCGCCTCTTGGTTCGCCGTCACCGCCCGCGCCGCGTCCTGCCCGCTGCAGATACGGTGGCTGGCTGTGCCGAGCGCCTGATGGGGGCAACGACGCGCGCTCTCCTGCAGCAGCGTGTCGAAGTCCTTCCCATCTGGTTTGATGCGCTGGCGGGCGTGATCGTCCTGCGTGCACCCGTCGCTCAGCCCCACCACGCGAATACGCGGAATGCCGAAGTGACGCAGCGCGGCGGCGCTGGTGGCGAACGCCTCCAGCAGCGTCGGCGGCGTGGCCCCGGCGCCCCCTGTGGACGCGGGGGTGCTGGCAGACATGGATGGCGTGGCGGTAGTCGACAACGATTGGTGTAGACGGAGAGGGGGAAGAGATCGTTCGCTCCTCCTCGTCCTTCCCGCTGCTCTGCTACACGGCGCTGGTATGTGTCTGTGTGTCTGTGTGTGTGTTTGTAGGAGGAGTGGGTGAGACGTGGCGGCGCCAGTCCCTGCGTGTGCGTGTGCGACGTGCGACGTGCGACGTGGCGGTGACACACACACACAAAAGTGAAACGAAGAGAGAAGGAGCGGACGTGGTATGAGGGGGGGGGGAGAAGAGTGAGAGGGGCGAGATAGAGAGGGTACCAGGACACCATCGACGACGCTACGAGGTTCGATGGCGTGACATTGGCGCCACGACTACGTCGGTACATGTGCGTGTGTGTGTGCGTGTGCTTTGGCACGTTGGTATACACGCACATACGCACGTACGCTCGGGTTCGGTTCTCCAGTGCTCTGCACAGTCTCCTTCTTTCTTTTTTTTCTTGTCAACTTCTTCTGTTGCTGCTGCTGCTGAGGCACGCAGATGATACACCACTATCCACACACACACACACAACACAGACACACACACACGCACGCTTACAGGAAGAGCTGTTGCACATTTCGACAGCACACCGCCTATCAAGGATGGTATAGATGAAGAAGGAGGGAGGCGTTTGTGTGTGTGTGTGTGTGTTGTGTAGTGCGTGGTGTGTGGTGGGAGAGAGAGAGGGCAGGAGATGGGAAAGGAGACGACGAGGAGAAGGAGAGAGAGAGGCAGAGATACAGGTCCGCCATGTCAGCAAAGATGCGTGAGACACACACACACATACACACATACAAAGACACATGCACACACACACACACACACAGGCGACTTCAGCCGGTTCGCATGGGAGAGATGGAGAGCAAAACAACAACAACAACAACAAAGAAAAAAGAAGGAGCGAGAAAGTGTGGAAGCAGAGCAGCAGGCAACTCGTGGACAACACAAGTGTAATAGGGAGGCAAAGATGCGCAAGTAAGTCTATACACACACACACACAGACAGACAGACACTGTGGATCAGGATGTGGAGTAGGGGAGGGCCGCTGACGTCACCAGAACGCCCTCCTCCGTGTGGAGGACGATGTTCACCAGAGCGCCTTCGCACGTGGCGCAGTTCAGCACGATCGGCGGCCGTCCTGAGGCGTGGGGCGCGGTGGCCGCCGCGTGGGGGGCCGGCGACCACACCTGAATGCACTGCCGCAGCCGTGTGAGCGGTGTGCCCCAGACGGCGCCTCTGTCGGTCTCCTGCGGCAGCGGTGGCTGCGCAGGACCCGCGAGCGCAGCAGCAGCAGACGAGCGCACGTGTGACGCGGGTGCGTCGCCGGTGACGGAGGCGACTCGATCTGCCTGGCCCGGCAGCGACGGTGACGGCGTCGGCGGCGGCTGTGGCCGGCCGACCACGAGCGATGTGAAACGTTGCAGGAAGCGCCGCCCCTCGGGACGGGCGTCAGCGCCAGCACCGGGAGCGACCGCGCTTGGCGGCGGTGGTGGCCCAGTCCCAGCAGAGACGACGGCGCCGATGCAGCGGGGTTGGAATGTAGGGTCGTTGGCGGGGAGGCGGGTGGAGCAGGAGGACCACGCCTGGCGCGTATAGGCGTCCAGCCGGCTCGAGAGGGAAGTGGGGAGGTAACCCTTCATGATGGACAGACGCGAGTAGCGGTTCTGCTCCGCCGCCACGCGGTCCCGGCAAACGTTCCGCGCCTCCTGCTCGCTCTCCCGCGCGCTGGTGGAGAAGACGCTGACGGTGTCGGCCCCGTGGATGCACAGCAGGTAGGCGCCGTTGCCGACAAACTGAAGGTGCTGCACGGCTGCTGGTCCAGTGGCGGTGCTTGCCACCGCGGCTGCGGCCTCTGCGGCCCACGAGCTCACGGTGCTCGTGGGGGGTGCAGAGGTCGGTGGCGAGGACGTGGAGGAGAGGTGGGGGCCGCTGGCGGACGCCGATGGGGTGCTGGTCTGCCGCGTTGCACGCGAGGATGACGGCGGGGCTGCTTTGGTGCCGCCGAGAGCCGCGTGGCTGCGTGCCAGGTACCTCGACACGCCGGGGAGCGACGCCACGACCGCGCGCGGGGCGGCCAGGCGGACCCCGACGCGGAACTCACGCAGCAGCACGAAGCTCTCCGCTTCGTATGGGACGGAGCGGCGATTGGCGCCCTGCCACGCCAGCTGCGACCGCGACTGCAGCATCCACAGCGTCAGCCGGGTCGCGTACTCGCTGGACGCGGCGACGAGGGTCACGAGACCGCCGCTGCCGCCGCCACTGTGCGGGTCATCCACGCTGTCCGCCATACGGGCATCGTCGTCCGGTGCCAGCAGCCGCGTGATGGACGATGGCCAGCCGACGTAGAGAGCCAGGTTGTAGAGCGGGTTGCGGTGGGCGTTGCGCTGGGTGGCGATGTGGTACAAGCACGCCGTGGTCCGCCCGGTGGGCACACCGGCAGGAGCAGTGGCTCCGGCGCCGTGCGCGGACGCGCGTCTGCCTCCTTCTCCTTCTCCTTCTCCTCCTCCTTCTGTGGTTGTCGTCGGTGCCTCTGTCGTCGCCGGGTGGGGCGCGTCGACGTGGTCAGCGGCGTCGATGTAGCGCGTCTCCGGGCTCGAGTAGTAGCGGTACATCGCGAAGCCCATCCCCTCCTTCCCGTGCGGCAGCAACACCAAACTTCTCGCGTAGTCCACCGCTACCGGGATGATGGGCAGTGCCACGGCGCGGCTCGACGCGCCGGTGTAGTCGCCGCTGTGACTGCTGCTGAACTTAGTGGAGGACGCGGACGAGGCGGCCATGTGAAGGCCCTCCGCGGCGGCGGCGGCGGCGTCAGACGCAGGCGAGGGCGCCGCCCAGACACGTGCCGGTGGCGCGTCGGCGGCGAGCGGCAGCACCGTGGCGTAGCGGCGCGCCACCGAGGCGGAGAGGGCGATGGACTGCCGGAGGCACGTCCACTCCGGCTCCATCGGGTTCGTGTAGAGGCGCAGCTCCGCTGTTGTGAGCACAAACATCAGCCGGGCGTCGAGGAGGAGACGCACAACAGGATCTGGCATGCGAAGCTGATGTTGTCGCTCGCCGTGGCACACAAAAAGAACGGCGTTCGGCGGCCCCATCGGCGTCGGCCCGCCGCCGACGAGCGCCACCCACGTCTGCTCGTACAGGAAGGCCATGACGGCGACGCCGCCGCCGTCGTACTCCACGAAGCCGTCCTTCTCCTTCCCTTCCTCGTCCTGCGCAGCGCTGACGTCACAGCCGTCGCGCTGCGCGACCACCTCGGGCTCGTCGCCCTCCTCATGCGGGTCGACGTCAATGTCCTCGTCTGTCCCCCAGTCCAGCACCGGACGCGAGCTCAGCGTGTATCGAGAGGAGAAGGAGGGGGCCGCGTCTGGCACCGCTCTGCCACCACGTGGGTGGACGGTTGAGCCATCGCGCCGCATGCGTGCGCAGACGCGGCTGGCCGTGGTCAAGAAGGAGCCGAGGTCGTCCTCATCACCGTCCTCGCTGCTGCTGACAGTATGAATGCCGTCGCCCGGCACCGTCGTCGTCGTCGTCGTCGTCCCGTGCTGCGGTGCACTCTCCGTGGCGGTGTGTGGCTCGGACACCGGCGCATCACCTGCCGGTCCCCGTTGCTGCTGCGACGTCTGCATGCGCTCGCGGATGTGGGAGAAGGTGAGGAGGTCCATGTTGTACTGGGGATCGAGACGCAGTTGACTCTGAGCCGGCGGGGCGGTGGCGGTCGCCTCCCCCGACACCACGCCGGCCGTCGCCGCGCTGGCGGTGGCGTCCGCGGCGGCGGCGACGACGCGGAAGACGACGAAGCCGCGGGTGTGCCCGACACCGACGCGCGTGCCGGTCTGGTTCAGCGTCAGACAGAGCGGCGTCAGCACGGCTTGACGGCTCACCCGGTGCCGCACATCTCTACTGGCAGACGTGTGGGGGGCGCTGGCGGCGCTGTGGTGCGGCGGCGGCAGCGATGGCGAGACGTCTCTCTCGTCCTCGGCCGTCAACACTTCCCAATCCGAGTCGGACATTGTCTTTCAACACAAGCACACACGCGCAGAGAGTGAGAACGAGAGAGAGACACACACACAGCGGTCCCGGTGGGTGTACACACAATTACATATGCACACACAGAGAGAGAGAGAGAGAGAGACGCAGTTCTATCTGTACAGTAGCAGAGCGTTTTGGCGTTTGTGTGCGGGCAGCGCTGGATGGTGTAGATCACACACACACAAACACACAAGAAACGAGGACAGAGAGGAGATTCAGTGAGCAGGTGGGTGAGACACAATGACAGACACATACACACAGAGAGAGATCCGTGCGTGTGTGTGTGCGTGTGTGTCGGCGATAGTGGCCATCGGTGGTGGGTTCTTGTGCGACACTGTTGCGGCGCTGCGCCTGCACTCGAGTTCCACCACTCCTGAGTCATCGCACCTGACCAACTCTTCACTGCCGCTGCTGACAGGAGAGAGACGGAGGGTTGGGAAGGTGTCTGGCGATTGTGAGAGAAAAGTAAGCTACGGATGTGTGAGGGAGAGAGAGAGAGCACGTCAAAGCTCCAACAGGCTAACGACACACACACACACACACACACACACACACAGAGAGACGCAGATGCATGTTAGACTAGAAGGCAGGAGGTTTACTGGTTGTCGCCGACGACGTCGATGCTTGTTGGATGTACGCCACAAGATCGTCGTCGTTGGCGATGCGCGTTGTCCAGCGCTCGCCGACCGCCATCATCTTCTCCCCAAGATACCACACAGCGTAGCAGCGCTTGCGGCGCACCTCCTCCGACTCCACCACGTCCTGCAGCACCATCTGCACCGTGTAGCGCAACACGCTGTGCAGGTCGGCGACAACCGAATCGTACTCCATGTTGAAGTACTCCGCCATCACCTTGCGCACCACCTCCTGGGGGGTGGACCGCGTCTTGTCCGCGAAGGCCTCGGTGATGCGGTCCATGCCTGTGAAGATCTTTCGCGTGAGGAGCACCTTCGGCGCGTAGAACGGCCGAACGCCGAGACACCGCTGCGCCCCGACCACGTACGCCTCGCCCACCTCGTGAAGCAGCTGCTTGCCGAAGCACGCCTCCGCCAGGTGGCGCACAAACCTATCGCACCGCTCTTCGAAGTCGCGCGAGAAGCAGTTGAACTCGTTGCTACCGGGACGCAGCACAAAGGGAGACGCCGGGGCGGCGCTGCTGTGGGCGGCGGTGGAGGACGGCGTGGCGGCGCCGCCGAGCTCCTCCATGATGGACTCGCGCATCTCGCGACCCAGTCCCCCGTGGATCGTGCTCGCGCCACCCGCGGCGGCGCGCTGGTCATTGGCCGAGCGACCTCCGCTGCCACGCACCCTGCCAGACTTGAGATAGTCCGGTAAGCTGCTGGTGGAGGCGGCGGCGGCGGCGGGGCGGCGGTTGCTGTTGCTGTTGCTGCTGCTGCTGCTGCTGTGCGCCGCACCGGCCGAGGCAGCGGTGGCGCCGTGGTACGGCGTCGTCGCCCGCAACGCGTGGACGTCGGCGATGGCGGCCAGCTCCACCGCCAGCTGCCGTACCCGGATGCACTGCAGCTCCTCCAGCTCATGGAGGGACACACTCACCTGTGCCTCGTTGCGCAGAGCCCAGTGCGAGCGCAGCAGCTCGCCGACGAGCACGCGCCGGAACCCCTCGCCGCCAAACACACTCTGCACCATCTCCGCCGGAGTGCGTGACATGAACTTGCCGTACTTGGTCTCGTGCAGATGGACGCCCTGGGCACCACCGAGGTCGTACGCCTTGCGCTTCTCGGGGTTCGACAGGATTTGGTAGGCGTTTGCGATCTCCTCGAACTTGTGCTGTGTCTCCGCCTTCTCTGCCGGCGTCAGCGGACCGCCCCCGTCGCGGCGGCTCTGCGCCACGTCGGGGTGGAACACCATGGCGAGCTTCTTGTACTGCTTCTTGATCTCCTGTGTGCTGGCGGTGCGGCGCACTTGCAGCACCTCGTACGGGCTCCGCAGTGAGCTGCTCCGCGCCTCCCCGCCGGCGCCCTTGCCGGTGAGCTTCTCCTTCATCATGTCCACGCTGAAGCCCATGGAGGCGAGGCGGGTCGCCCACTTGTGCTCCCCTCGCATCCTCTTCCGCCTGAACTCGGCTCGGCCGATGGTGCGCAGCATGCGCTTCTCCCGCTGCAGCTCATGCCGGAAGAAGCGCGAGTCCGCCACGGTGCACCGCATCCACCGGCCGCTGAGGGCGTCGAACATGTACCGCCCCGTGACGCTGTTCAGCGGCCCGTACACGGTGTTGCAGAGGCCGCGGCTGAGGTGCAGCAGCGGCGAGACGAGCCAGCCGTAGCCGATAAACTGAGCTGCACGCGCCACGCCGCGCGCCGCCCCGCTGCACGCGCCCACCACCCCACCTCTGTCCCTCACGCCGCGCATGGCGCCGAAGACGATGCAGCCGACGGCGTTCTGCGTGGAGACGACGAGGTTCCACAGGATCTGATAGAGGGCGACCCACACGTGGCGCTTCGGCGTCAAGTTCAGCCGGCTGTAGTAGTTCAGCTGATGCAGCGCACGTCCCCGGCGGAGGTAGTCGAGGTTGGCGTCCGCAGTGGCGAGCTCGGCGCCGTGGCTGGACGGCGCTGACTTGGGCCAGAGCACGCGGAGGCAGAGGAACCGCAGCAGCGGCGCCGACGTACCGCGCCACGAGGCGTACGGCGAGGCGCGCAGGGCAGCCTCCACCGCTGCCGCCGCCGCTCCCCTGCGCGATGATGAGGCGGCGCCGCGCTGCGTCTGTTGCGCCTCGGCCGCCATCGCGAGCTTCACCGCCGTGTCCATCTGCGTCGCGCGTCCAGAGAAGGTGGCCGGGGCGGTGTCCACAAGGAACTGCGTCCGCTCGCAGAGGCAGAAGCGAATGCGCCGCAGCTCCGCGTCGAGGGCGTCGGCCTTGTGAGCGAGGCGGTGCGTCAGCGGCATGAAGGCGTCGTCGCCGGTGTCGTGGAGCGCCGCGAACTCCTCCTCCTCCAGAGCTCGGTCCTCCTCCTCCTCCTTCTTCGCCTGATCGTGGTAGTCCCCGTGGGTGCCACCACCACTGTTGTTGTTGTTGTTGTTGTTGTCGCTCCTGTGCGCCCCGGCGGAGGTGTGCCCACCCGCCGCGTACCAGCGCACGGCACACCTCCGCGCGCCACCGGTGTACAGCAGCGCCGCCATCCTCGGCGCTGCTCTCTGCCTTGCAGCTGCGCGCCACATGACTGTGTGTGTGTTTGTGTGTCTGTGTGCTTGTGTTCGTTCGTCTGTCTACCTCGACACACACGCCTGTGAGTCCCCGTGCGTCTGCACAACTCAAGAGAGACGGATAGAGAGAGAGGGAGAGAAGATGGCGAGTGTGAAGCATGGGCACGTGCACACGAGAGGTCCACCACATACGATGACGGAGGTGAAGAGGGCGAGTAGACACCAGCAGCAGCAGCAGCGGCGGCAGCGTCGTGTGTGTGCGTGTGTAAGTGTGTGTATGAGTATTAGTAACACGGTGGCAGGAGGCGTGGTGGTGGTGGAGAGGAGAGCACCGCGCTACACCAACACGGCGACACAGACCTGATGGAGGACGCACCACACGGGCTGCTGAACACACTAACCTCTCGTCTGGTGCAGAGTCAATCTCACTCACTGAATGTGTGATTGTGTGTGTGTGTCGGTGCTGCCCGCCGCGGTCACGACGGATCAGGCCACAAACAATGAAGAAGTCTGGCTCGCTCACTGTGAGAGCGTCGCGCCGATGTCGCGGTACACCAGCGTGGTGACGAGGGACTCCAGCGCGCGAGCGAGGACCGGTCCACCACCACCGCCCGCGTTGACGTTGTTGTTGTTGTTGTTGTGGGGGACGCTTGTCTTGGGCCGCGGGGTGAAGGGTGTCGCGGGGGTGGTGGCGGCGGCCTCGGCTGAGGCAAGGCTGGAGGCGTACGTCATGTGAGACACCGACACACCAAGTTGCCGCGAGACGCTGCGCAGAGACACCGCGGCCCGCTCTTGCGCCGTGGCGGGCAGCCGCGCTTCCTTCTTGTGCGTTGTGTGTGGAGACGGCGACGGCCGAGCAAGCGAGTGGTGCAGCACCGGTGTCGCCACGGACGTTCGGTGGTGGCGCGTGCCGACCACAGACGCGGGCAGCTGCAGTCGCTCCAGCCCTCTGCTGTGCGTCGGCGCGTCTTGCGCCTTCTGCGGTCGCTGCGCCGTCGCGCCGGCTGGGGCCGCTGACGACGCGGTGGGGGGTGGCAGCACCGAGTCCGTGGAGGACAGGGTCGACACACCGGAGGCGGAGAGAGCGGAGAGTTTGGGGGACGCCGTGATCGTCGCCGCCGGCCACCGCCCCGACGCGGTCCCTGCCTCGTCGCGCACGAGCCCCGGGGCCTCCACGGGACTCGTGGCGCTCACCACAGACGCCGGCGACGGTGCGGCGGCGCCGGGCTCGGCCTCGTCCGTCACCTCCACCACGCCGATCGCCGGCTGCGTGACACCGCAGCTCTGAAGCTGCTGGAACAGCAGCCGTAGGTGCTGCCCGCCAAACAGCTCGGTGACGCGGTGCTGGCGATGTCGCCGGTGCGGCGCCACTGGATCGCGCCGCACCGGTGTGCGCGGGCTGTCCTCCTCCTCCTCCTCGCGAAGGAGGCCCGGGCTCGTGGCACACGAGGCTCCACCACTGCCGCTGTGGCGGCCACCCATGCGCTCTGCCGCTGTCATCGCGACCGCGGCGTCCCAGTCCGTGATGGCGTGTGCGTCACCGCCGCTGGTGTCGACAGGCGAGGTCCTGCTGCTCTGGCCCGCGTGCCTGCTGGAGTGGCGACGCAGCACCACCACCACGTAGCCGTCAAGGTTGGTGCTGAGCTTCGCCAGCCGCGGCAGGAGCTCGGCGAGGGTGAAGGGGCGTGGGCACCCGCTCGCCAGCGCGATACTCGCAGCAGTGCAAGGGACAGCGCCGCCACCGGGCGTAGATACGCCACAAGGCGTTGCCGTCACCGCGGGAGTGGCGGAGCACCACGCCGGTGCGCTGGCCACCGGCGCGGTGCTGATCGGGATACCGACGACCTCGACGTGGGTGGTGACAGGCAAGATGGTGGCCGCTGGGGCCGCTGTCGCTGCCGGCCGCAGCTGGAAGAATGTGGTCACCGGCGCCGTCACCCGCTCGTACGCCGCCATCGCCGCACCACCGCAGGTACGCGGGCCTGTGGCGTGCATGAGACTACCGCTGCCGCTGCCGCTGCCGCCGCCACCGACCATGACGGCCGGTGCGCGTGCCCAGCGCGCCGCCTCTGCTGCATCGCCGGAGGCGGGGTAGACGCCGCTGCCGGCGAGGGCTGCGGTGAGAGGGGAGGTGACCAGCTCCGCCAGGGACCCAGCGGCCGCCAGCTGATAGCGCGCCACCATGTCGTGGACGAGCGCCTGCCGCTGCGCCGCGTAGGACGCCGGCCCGGTCCCCCAACGCGGCATCGGCGTGGCGGGCGCGCTCCCGCCGCCGGCCGGGTCGAGGAGGAAGCCGCTGCCGGACGCCGCGGGTACGCCGTGCGCGACTGCCGGGAAGCCGCTGCCGCCGCCGCCGCTGCCGCTGCCGCTGCCGCTGCCACCGCCGATGATGGCGGAGTTGGGGGTGGGCGTCGTGCCGGCGGTCGTCGCCGGGGTGGTGGCGAGGTGCACCACTGCGCCGACTTGCCAGAACAGCGCCCGCAGGACGGCGAGGCCGGCGTCTGGGCTGGCGGGCAGCGCGGGCGGCGCGTGGCGGTCGTGGCGCGATGGCGGGTCGGCGGCGGTCGGTGTGGCGGCTGCGACTGGCGGGGCCACCGAGGCACAGGAGATGGGGCGGCTCACTGCCGCGGGGCTGCACAGGTCGTGAGGGGTGGCGGTTGATGGCCCCGGTGGTGACACACGCGCCGCCGCCTGGTGTGGGAGGAGTGGCAGCAGCCACGCCGCCGGTGGAGGGCCGTGCGGGAGCACCGCCTCTCCCGCGCCGCCCAGAGTGGCGTCGTCCACCAGGATGGACAGCTTCGGCCGCTCCGGCGACGTCAGCGGGGATGGCGCTGCCGTGGCGGCCACCGACACCTCCGGCAGCGCCTCGGCGGCCGCTGCTGCCGTCGCCCCGCGCTGGGGCCGCTGCGGCGGGGCGATGCCGGCCGTGACGGCGACCAACGCTGAACGAGTGGCCCGCCGCGCGCCGTCCGTGCCGTTGTCCTGGGCGGCCTCTGCCGCCGCCTCGCCGGCGTCGAGGGGCGCGCGTCGGTGGGGCTGCGCCGCCTCGCCGGCGTCGTCCTCAGGGCCGGCGAGGTCGCGCTCATCGATGAGAAGAACGGCGATGCGGCGCCGCCGGCGCGCGAGTGCCACTGCCTGCCGCGTCGATGCGGCGCTGCCGTCGATGCTGATGATCCTCCGACGTGGCGGAGTCGCGGCCCGCGGCGCCGGCGCTGCGTCGTGCCGTGGAGAGGCGAGGAGGGAGGTGGCAGACGGCGACAGGATGCTGCTGTCGCCTCTGGCGCGGCTGAGGCTCACCGGTGAGAGGAACTCACTGTCGCTCAAGCCGGACGAGGACTGGGCGGCCTCGGCGGCGGCGGCGGCGGCGGCGGCGGTGGTGGAGGCGTTGCTGTCTGTGCCGCTCAGCCGGTGGCTGCCTGCCACGCCACGCGGGCTGCAGACGTCGCGTGGCCGCAGCGACGGCGGCGTGGATGCGGACGTTGGCGACGACGACGCCGCGCGCGACACCGGCAACGACACCGACGCTCGGAATCGTGCCCACGCGGACGCCCACATGTGCCGCCCCCCGCCCTCCGTCGCCGCGTCGGTCGGGTCACTGCGCGAGCCCTGCGGCCCACCGCCGAGGCGCCGCAGGCGAGATGTACTGATGTTGAGGCGAGTGTGAGGCAGGTGCACATCGCTGGCACTGCTGAGCCGCACGTAGCACCACACCGGCAGTGCCGCGGTGCCGTGGTGAAGCGCTGCGGCCAAGTTGGTCGAGGCGGCGCTCGGTGCCTCGTGAGCATCTAAGATACTGTCCAGCAGGTGGTCGTGGCAGGTGCGGCACACACGGCACAGGTACCACGTCACACACCGCGCCACATCCAGCTCCACCTTGTAGCTCTCTCTGCGGTACACCTCCGCCGTGTCGGGGTCCATCAACGTACCCCGCGCCGACGTTGCCGCTGCCGTGGCGGGGGTTCCGCGTGCGTTGCTGCACGTGCCCACACCGCCGCTGTGCGAGGCGGCGCGGCTCGTGATGAAGGCTCCCGGCGACGCCAGCTGCTGCCGCGCGTCGCCCCGGTGCTCCGCCGTGGCGTACCCGTTCAGCAGCGAGTCCGACTTGGACGATGCGCCGTCGCTGGTGCGCGCTCCGACGATGGCCGAGTTGCCGCGGCCAAGGCAGGCCATCGTGTCGGGCGTCGCCCACGCCTGCGAGGACACGTCGCCTGTGGCGGTGGAGGGCGAGATCGCGTAGAGGCTGACAGAGAAGAAGGTGCTCGATGCCCGCCGGCTGTGGTGGGTTTTGTGCGCCTCCAGGCTGTTGTTGATGCCAAGCGGGGCATCCTGCGATGCCGATGGCGCCGCCCTCTCCACCGCAGCCGGCGCGAGCTGACCGCTACAGTGCGTTGTCGTTGTCGTTGTCGTGGTGGTGGTGGTGTTGGTGGCGGTGATGCGGCGACCGTGTTCTACCTTCGCAGGACTTCCGCTGTGGCTGCTACTACTATTGTTGTTGTTGTTGTTGGCGCTGTTCGGGTCGCTCTTGTCGTCTTCGATTGCACTCACTCTTGTCGCCGCTGAGGCGTGTCGCGTCACTGGCGATGCCCATGACTCGGGCAACGGTGCTGCCGTCGTGGCGGTCTGCTGTTCACCCGCTGCGGCGGTGGGACGTGCTGGGGTAAGAAAGCCAACCTCTGCCGCGTCCGGGTCGCCGCCGCTGCTGCTGCAGCGACTCCCGCGACTCGTGCCGTGCTGTAGCGCCGCGTCCGATGACGAGGTTGGCGGCGAGAGAGAGAGCTGTGTGACGTCGGGCGGTGCGCCGTCGACGAGGGCCGGCGGGGACCACGGCCGCAGCCACAAGCGCTTCTCCGTGCACGCGTCGCAGAAGACACCGCCGCAGTGACGGCAGTGGTGACGGCGGCACCGGAAGAGGGTGAAGGCCGCCGCACACGCGGTGCAGTGCGCGGTCGAGTGATCGTCGCGCCACCGCTGCGGGTGCAGCATGATCTGTGTCGATGTCTACGTGTGCGTGTGTGTGCGTGTGTGTGTGTGTGATCTCGTGTGATACAGGGATTGATGGATAGATAGATAGAAGCAGAGAGAGAGAGACGAGGAGAGGAAGAGGCGACTATCGCCGCGACCTCGTGCTAGACACACACACACAATGATGGTGATGATGATGATGAACAAGGCGCTGCTACGTGGAAGAGGGGGGAAGAGGGGGGGAAGGAGGTAAAGGAGGGGGAGTGTGGTGCACCAGCTCGGTTGTGGAAGAGAGGGCGGAGGCGCCGTGACGGCGACCAGTCGCACACACACGCACACACACACACACTCTCTCCAGGGGGGGGGGAAGAAGAAGAGGAAAAAAGTTGAGAGATAGAAGTACAGCGCACGCACACAAACAAACAAACACACACGCAAACAAACACGTGCGCAGAGGAACGAGTCACTGAGTTCACCTCTACGCTTCTCTACAGATTGAACTACAAACACACAAACACACACACACACACACACACGGAGAGGAAGAGAGAGAGAGAGGGACAGCCACGCAGAAATAAAAAAACAAAAAACAAAAAAAACAAGATGGGAAGAGGACAGTCGCCGAGTAAGCAGTGGCGCTATCGTGTTTCACTTCACAAGCACAAAAGAAAAAAGAAAAGCGAGAAGAAGAGAGAGAAGAGAGAAGGGAGAGGGGAGGAGGAGGAGGAGGAGGAGTAGATGTGTGTGTGTGTGATGTGTCTCTCGCTCTGTCTCTCTGTGTGCGTATGTGTGTGTGTATATGTGCGCGCACGCGTCTGCGTACGATGTTCAAAGCGCGATGACCAAACACTACCACCACCACAACGACAGCTACAGGATACAGAGAGAGAGAGAGAGATAGCAAGACACACTAGTGAAGCGAGCTAGAGGCAGCAGAGAAGCGAAGAAGAAGAGAGCTGGGAGGGTCGGACCGGGTACCAACAAACAAACAAACAACACACACACACAAAGAAAAGAGAGTCAGGGAGCAAAGTTGCACGCACAGAGAGAAGGAGAGAGAGAGAGAGAGAGACGGGTAAAGGTGATAAGAGAGGAAAGAGAGAGAGAGAGAGACGAGAATGCTGTTTGCACAGCATGCAAAGTAACACCAGCGAATTTCCTGAACGTGCGCTACACAAACACAGACACACACAGACAGACAGTCAGACAGACACAGACACACACACACACACACAGAAACTCAATATGCTCTTCTATCTGTCTGTCTATCTCTCCACTTCGACCGAGTGGAGGAGCGTCCGCTTGACTCGGCGCAAGACACAGGCACACTCGGAGAAACGACAAAACACACACACACAAACAAACAGAGAGAGAGAGACACGACAACACGGATGGAGACCGAGAACGAAGAAAAAAAAAGAAAACAATGAAGACCTGCGGTGCACACACGTGCGGAGACGGAAGGGGGGTGGGGGGTGGGGCTGCGTGTGCGTGTGCGTGTGGGCGGTGTGTGTGATGGTAACGTGTGTGCGTGTGGCACACAGAGAGAGAGACAGAGAAGGAGAGAGAGGCACACACAGGTACGCTGGCACGACGTGAGGAGGGTGGGAGAGAGAGAGAGCGGGTACGTGAAAGACTATCAGATTGAAAGATCGACACGTTACCACAAATCAAGGTACAGAACGCAAAGACAAGAAGTGAAGGAGAGAGGAGAGAAAGACAAAAGAAGTACTTACAGATAGAGAGAGAAGAGAGGAGGGCAGGAGGTAGACACACACACACACACACACACGCACACACACAAGGAGGTACAGACAGATGTATGAGAAGGCGAGGAGAGCGGCGGCGAAGGGCGCTCCTCTACGCGTCGATGATGTTGGTGTCTGAAGAGAGCGAGGCGACGAGGACACCGGCGGCGATGGGGAAAAACAAAAGAAAGAAAGAAAGAGAGAGAGCAGCTGCTGCTGCACGCACTCACGTCACTCTGCTCTCTACTCGCCTCGTGTGCCACTCATCCACACCCGCTGCGATCACACGGACACAGACAGCACCTCCGCGAACTCCTCCTCCTCCTCCTCCTGCCGTTCCTTCACGCCTTTGTGCGCACGACGACTGCGTGTGTGTGTAAATACACGTGAGAGTGTCTCTATGTATGTGTGTGTGCTTGTGTGACGCCCAGCAGCTTTGCAGTTTACGGTCTCGAGGAGTGGAGTGGGAGAAGGGAGCGTAGAGAAACTACTTTTTACAGACACACACACACACACACACACACACACACACACGCAGACACACAAACTCTTCCCACTGTTTCTCTGCGACTGCCCTCCGCACGATGAGAACAGCAACAGCGACAGCAAACGACGACAATGACGAGACTGAGAAAGGACAGCAACGGCGCGTGTGAGAGACACACAGAGAGAAGACGAAGACGAAGAAGAAGAACGACAAATCAAAAAAAAAAAAGAAAGAGGAGGAGGAAGACGGAGAAGAGGGTGTGAGGGGGGGGGGGAGAAAATGAAGTTGGCTGATGTGCAGCAGTGGCACGCGTCACGCCCACTCTTGTCGCCGATCCGAGGAGGGAGGCGGAGGTGATGGGGTGGTGGCTACACACACACACACACACACACACACACTACACGCCGAGACAGTCTAGTGTTGGTTCTCGAGTGCGTATCGACGGAGACACACACACACACACACACACACACACACACACACACAGACGGAGAGGAAGACCGTGATGGAAGAAGCACCAGTACCGACAGGTACGCACAACACGCGCAGCAGCAGAGGGGGAGAGGAGAGGGAGAGAGGGGGAGAAGAGGGGGAGAGGAGAGGGAGAGAACTGCGGCGTCGCTCTCCTCGCTGACGCGTGCGCTCCTGTATGGACGTATGTGTGTATGTGTGTGTGTGTGTGTGTGTGTGTATGCCTGCGTCTCGTCGTATGTGCGTGAGTGTGCTCGTCGAGTAAAGCGCTCCTGTAGTGCGTGCGGTGATGCTTGACGACAATGGCGGTGGTACACACCACAGACCCACACCGACACCGACACACACACACACACACTGACACACTGACACACTGACACACTGACACACTGACACACACACACACACACACACACACCGACACACACCGACAGAGGCAAGTGAGTAAAGGAGAGTGAAATGAAGGATGAAGAAACTGGTCAGCAGACACGCTAGGAACAACGGAACACGCGCAAACAAAACAAAACAAAACAAAACAACGACGACAAGAACACAAAAGCAAATATGATGAAGACCAAAGGACAGGAGAGAGAGAGGAGGGGAAGAGGAAGGGGGGAAAGGGCAGAAAGTTGTGTCTGTCTGTCTGTCTGTCTGTCTCAGCGTGGCTTCTGCGCCACAGAAACTCGAAACGAAGCAACAACAGCAACAATCCAACCGAGCAGCGCAAAAAAAAAAAAGGGGGGGGAGGAGGAGGCAGGGGATGCGGGGAGGTAGTGCGATGTGTGCGTGTGTTTGTGTGTGTGCGTGGACAGATCAGCAGCGAAGGAGAGGAGAGGAGAGACGTTGGCTTGAAAGAGAGTGACGGGAGCGCTGCGAGAGCGGAGGGGGTGGGCTATGTCGCCCTTATGGAGCGTATTGTGTATGAGGGGATGCTCCGCCTGAGCTACTCACACCGCCTCCTTCCTGTTATCTTCCCTGACCTGTGTGTGTGTGTGTTGTGTGTGTGTGTGTGTGAATGTGTATGTGTAGAGAGAGAGAGACGAGGGAGGAGGAGCGATCAGGAGGACACCAGATAGTGGCGATGTAGGGCCATCACGTACACCTCCCGGTGTGACGGTGTCCGCCTTCTCCGGCTCCAGCGCACGAGGTGTGCACCGTCGGAGGGGAGCGGTCGACTCACCCGAGTTCACGGACCTTCCGAGGAGAGGTGAAGAAGAAGGAGAGAGAGAGTTGCTTTTTTTCTTAACGATTACACACACATGTACACACACACACACACACACCTCCTTCCACAATCAAGCTCACCACAGTTATGTGGAGCAGCAGAGGAGAGTGTGCGGGGGAGGCCGGGGAGGAAGAGGCAAGTCGGCAGCGGTGCCGGTGCCTCTCCGTGTCCGTGGTGTGTGGTATGTGTGTGTGGCGGTGGTGGATCTTAGGCGCAGTAGAGACAACAACAGACGCCACCCTCCTCCTCGCCGCCGCCGCCTCCACGCGCCGTCCTCTTTTCTTCTCTTCCTCTTCCACTCCACAGCTTTGCATCTCACCCACACGTGCTCGAGACGCGCTGACGAACACGGAAGGAGGGAAGGACAGTAGAGAGGAGGGGAGGAGGGGAGGTGGATGAGAGGGGAGGTGGATGAGAGGGGAGGGGATGAGAGGGAGGTTGGTGGGGATTGGCGGACGGCGGCAGCAGCGGCTGCGCTATCTTGTGGAGGAGGACGCTGCACGCTTCAGTCGTTCCCCCAGAGTCAACTTCTCCGCGCGGGCGTGCTTTCGCGAGGCGTGCACGTGCTTGTCACTGCGCAGGAAGATGTCAGTGTTCTTGCCCGTCACCTCGAACATGGACACTCGCTTGCCGACCGCGTCGCTGGAGGAGTGGCGGATGGCCGGGGCGGCACCCGTCGACGCCAACTTCTTCGCCGAGCCGCGTCCCGAGGTCTTGGCGTTCGCTGTGGACACCGCCGGCTGCTGTGGTGGGGTGCGGCGCTTCACTGGGCCACTGCTCTGCACGCCACGCAGGTGATGTCGCGCGTCTTCGTCGATGTCAGCCACTGCGGCGACCGTGGTGCCGCTCCGCCCTGGCTGACGCGGCGCACCACCGCCGCCGCCGCCTCTCTCCACGGCGCCGTCGTCCGCTTCCCCGACATCAGGCACCACGGAGAACATGTCCGCCTCGTAGCGCTCGCGCCGGGCTGAGGCCTTCGCACGGCGCTCGTCCACGGTTTGGAGCAGCTTCGCGTACTCGGGGTTGCTCCGATCCAGCGCGAAGGAGGAGGTGGCGCGGCCCGTGGCAGGGTCGAACGCCCTGGAGAAGCGCGGGTCCGCCTTCGCGGTCGCCAGCGCGGACGTGCCCTGCGTGCCTGCCGCACCGCGTGCCTCCACGTCGCCGTCGCCGTCGCCGTCGTCGTGCTTCGCGCGGTGGAAGCGGCTGATGCGGTCAGACCAGCGCTTCGTCTGCCGCTCCTTCGCCTTCGCCGCCACGTAGTCGTTGAACGCGGTTGGGTCCACCACAGCGTGCAGCTCGCGGTAGAGACCGTTCTCGATGAAGGCGCCGTGCATGACGGGGCGCACCTTGCCACCCGCAAGGTCCTCCGCGGCGATGCCGAGCGAGTCCATCTCTGCCTTGGGGATGAAGGTGAAGTCATCGTAGACGGTCGTCGCCTCCTTCTCCTCCAGCTCCTCCGTCATCACGTCAAGAAACGATGCCCACTGCGGCGCCGCGGCGAGCTGAGGGATGAAGTGCACCTGCACCCGCGGCACATCGCAGCAGATGGCCACCACGCCACTGTCACCGCACTCGTAGGGGGCGACCATGTTGTGTTGACTTCTGAGGAGGCTGAAGTCGGTGATGTCCGCCGGGGCATCGATCGTCGTGAAGTTGCTGCCGTCCTGCTTGTTCCACACCTTGAGCGAGCGGGTGTCGGCGGAGAGGACGAAGCTCGCCTCGCCTGTCGTGGTGCTCCTGCCGTGAAAGAAGTACGACTTGACGATCGGGAGGCCGTTCATGTGGTCCTTCACCAGGAGCGGCTTCTGCAGCCGCACGTCGTAGAGCAGCACCTCGCCGCTCTCGAGCCCACAGGTAAAGAGCAGACCGCCGCTCTCCTCCGTCGCCACGTGCCGCACCTCGCACGCTGTATCGATGCCGGAGTAGGTGCTGCCGCCGGCCACCTGCACCCGCGCCACGGCGGTGCCGACACGGCTGTCCCACGCCTCGACCGCGCCATCGCAGCCGGCGGTCAGCACCACCCCGCTCGCCGGTCCGTGCCGCCCAACGACCTCGACGTGGTTCACGCCGGTCTCGCTGCCGGTTCGGTAGCTCTCCACGAACGCACCGGTCTCCAGGCTGATGCGGTAGATGTCAGGGGAGACCCCGCTGGAGAGCAGCTCCGCCTGGAAGGGATTGTAGGCCAATGAGCGCTGCAGGTGCGGCACGCGCACGCGGTCGACGATGGCGGAGGTGTGGTGGATGGTGATCTGGCGCCCCTCGCCGCGCAGGGCGAACTTGCGGTAGTCCGGCGAGAGACACACGCCGGAGAGGATGTTCATGTCCGCGTTGAAGCTGAACTTCATGCTAAGGTCGTTCACGTCGAAGCACTTGAGCCGGTAGGGGTAGTCGCCGGCGGCGAAGAGCTGCGTGCCGTTGGCACATCGGAAGATGCAGCGGGCGCAATGAGGGAACTCGAGGTCGTGCAGCAGCTCTATCCTGTTCTCCTGCCCAGCGGAGGCGCGCCTGTTCCGCCGCCGCTCGCTGAGCCACTCCGGCAGCGACTTGCCCGCGGTGAGGTTGTACGTCTTCACCGTGTTGTGGAGGGAGACTTGCATCGTGCCGCGCTCAAATTCTCTGACGGCGGAGGGTGAGGGGGATGGGGGGGGAGCTCAGTGCAGCAGCCACACACACATACACACACATGTTTATGTGTGACAGTGTGTAAGTGTGTGTGTGTGTGTGTGCGTGCGTAGGGCACAAGAGTTGATGGAAGTGACATTAAGGGTGGGGAGGGACGCCGGTGAAGAGGAGGTTGGAGGGAGTGGCAGACACAGAGAGACACACACACACACAGACACACACATACACACACAGAGACACACGTGTGATTGTAGACACCGAGACACACTCTGTCCCTCTCGTGTCAGCCGCCTTTTTCATCATGTTCGCCGCGCACTGCGACGTGGTGGGGACATCAGCGCAGCTGCACCGCTGCGTGTCGGTGGGCGGGAGGAAGGGCGAGTCTCTCTCTTCCTTTGCTTCCTTTGCTTTGTTTGGGTTTCTGCCAGGGGAGGTGACGTCGTGCTGCGGGGCGGATCGTGTGGCCGCGGCTGCTGAGACTCACCACCTCGTTCGCAAGAGAGAGAGAGAGAGAACGGCCATTCGACACACTGACAAGAGTAGCACTGAGGACGAGTGTGCAGCTGCTCCAGGATGAGACGGGATGAAGACAGGCGTCTTTGTGAGTACGTGTGTGTGTGCGCGTGTGCTTCAGTGCGCTCCCCCCCCCCGGGGCTGCCCACGACAGGACCTCACAAATAGAACGAACGGAAGAAAAGAAAGAAGAGAGAGAGACAGATCAGCACAGCCGATCATGAGCGAGGCGCTGCCACGGTGGCACGATAGAGCGACAGGAGGTGCACACGATCGCGGGTGGAGGGGGGACCACATGTACATGTTACGTCACGTTCCCACCCCACCCCTTGATGTTGACGGCGCGGCTGTCCTACACACGGACTCTCACATTGGCACCGTCGCTTGCTTGTTGGGTGCTGCGGTCCGCCCCCGCCCCCCTCGTTGCGCTCACATCAGAATCTCCTCGATGAGACCGACGTGGATGCGCACGGCATGCTCGAAGCCGGATTCATCGACGTTGAACACAGAGCTGTGGCAGCCGTGCACCGCGCCGATGGCAGCGTTGCCGACGCCGAAGGTGCAGTAGCAGCCGGGCACCGCGCGCAGGAAGTGGGAGAAGTCCTCCGCGCCGAAGGACGGCGCCTCGATGAAGTGGAAGCCGCTCTCCCCCGCCGGTAGCTTCTCCACACACACCTTCCGCATGATCTCGTAGCACTTGGGGTCGTTCTTCATGCTGAACACAGGCTCGGGCCACTCGAAGGTGCACTTCGCGCCGTACAGCTTCGCGATCGCGTTCGCCGTCTCCTCCACCATCCGCGGTGCGTCACGCTCGCCCTCCTCGCTCAGCGCGCGGATCGTGCCGCGGAGGTTCGCCGTGTCAGGGATCACGTTGAAGCTGCCCGTGCCGGAGTGCAGCGTCGTGACGCTGATCACAGGCACCTTCGACGCCGCGATGCGCCGCGACACGATCGTCTGCAGGTTCATCACGATGTCGGAGGCGATCAGGATCGGGTCCTTGCACACCTGCGGTGCCGAGGCGTGGCCGCCGGTGCCGTGCACAGTGATGTCGAAGTCGATAACAGAGCCGGAGGCGATGCCGGGACGCGACGAGGTGTGGCCGACAGCCATCGTAGCACTGTTGTGCAGGCTGAAGATCATGGACACACCCTTCGCTGCACCCGCCTCCACCATCTGCTTCGCACCGCTCGGGCTTACCTCCTCGGAGTGCTGGAACACAAAGCGCACCGTGCCCTTGATCTTCGACTGCATCCCACACAGCACCTTCACGGCGCCAAGGAGGCAGGCCGTGTGTGTGTCGTGGCCACACCCGTGCATCACACCAGGGTTCTTCGACTTGAAGGGCACGTCCGTCTCCTCCTGCATCGGCAGCGCATCCATCTCGGCGCGCAGTGCGATCGTCGGACCCTCGCCGGCACCGCCCTTGAGGTCCGCGATGATGCTGTTGGCCGTGGGGTTGGAGATGGTGAGCTTGGCGGGCATGGCCTTGAGGATGCTCTGCACGTAGGCGACGGTGGGGCCCTCCTGGTGGCTGAGACAGGGGTTGGCGTGGATGTAGCGGCGCCACTCGATCACCTTCGGCTGCACCTCCTTGACCAGCTGGTCCAGCTGCTGCTTGAGCGAGGCCATCGTGACGTAGATGATGGGTGTTGATGAGGCAAGAAGTGAGTTGGTCAGTGAAGGTGTAAATATGTACGTGTACGAATGCTGATGTGAAGGAACACGGAGAGATAGAGGAGAGCGAGCGTGTGTGTGTGTGTGTGTGTGTGTGTGTGTATGTGTGTTTGACAGGGTAGAAGGTGGAAACGCTAAGACGCAGAACTGAGAGCAGAGAGAGAGAGTAGAGTGGAGAAGAGTGGACAAATGTGTGTGTGCGTGCGTGTGTGAAGATGAAGGCCATTGGAAGGGTGAGGGAGAAGCGAGACGCATAGAGAGGGCGAGATACACACCGACGAAGGCGATGCAGCGGCTCATGAAGGGAACAGTGTGAAGGAGACGTACGGCGCAGCACCTTCCACGCGCGAGTGAAGCGCAGTGGAGGTCTTCGCAGGGAGAAACAAACAAACAAACAAAAAAAAGATATTAGATGTCGATATCGCCATCGTCAATATGGTGTCGTCTCCCTATCTCTCATCTTTGCGGCTGCACTGCAGGTCTCCGTGTGACGCACCGGAGGCGACGCGCGCATGTCGTGGATGTGATGAAGGGGGTAAAGAGAGAGAGTAGGGGGGGGGAAGAGTGGAGGAGCGAGAGAGACACACACACGTGTTGCTGGAAAGATAAACAACGAAGCTCGATAGCGTTGGAGACACAACCAGCAGTCTCTCAAGAGCACATCTCTCTCTCTCTGTATGTGCGTGTGTGTATGTGTATGTGATGGCGGGGCAACGTTAGCACATTCGTTGTGGTGTGGCGTCCGCGACACCACGTGTCACTGACGATCGCCCCGACACGAGCCCACCCACCCCACATGTCCCCCCACCTCCTTCTCTCCGTCGTCATCTGCTACTCCCCCCCACCTTCTGCGAGCGCGCGCCAACCCCCGGTTACCTCGCTCACATCAGAAGCTCCTCGATGAGGCCGACGTGGACGCGGCAGCCGACCTCGAACCCGGCCTCGTCTGGATTGTACAGGGATGTGTGTACGTGGTGCACGGCACCGATGGACTCGTTACGCATGCCGACACGCCCGAAGCAGCCGGGCACGACGCGCTCGAACTCCGAGAAGTCCTCCGCACCGAACATCGGCTCCGAGAGGCACTCGAAGCCGCTCTCCCCCGCCGGCAGCTTCTCCACACACACCTTCCGCATGATCTCGTAGCACTTGGGGTCGTTCACGACACTGTACACCGGTACGGGCCAGTGGAAGGTGCACGTCGCGCCGTACAGCTTCGCGATCGCGTTCGCCGTCTCCTCCACCATCCGCGGTGCGTCACGCTCGCCCTCCTCGCTCAGCGCGCGGATCGTGCCGCGGAGGTTCGCCGTGTCAGGGATCACGTTGAAGCTGCCCGTGCCGGAGTGCAGCGTCGTGACGCTGATCACAGGCACCTTCGACGCCGCGATGCGCCGCGACACGATCGTCTGCAGGTTCATCACGATGTCGGAGGCGATCAGGATCGGGTCCTTGCACACCTGCGGTGCCGAGGCGTGGCCGCCGGTGCCGTGCACAGTGATGTCAAAGTCAAAAACAGCGCTGGAGGCGATGCCGGGACGCGACGAGGTGCGGCCAACGGCGCAGCCAGGGTCGTTGTGCAGACCGAAGATCATGGACACACCCTTCATGGCGCCGGCCTCCACCATCTGCTTCGCACCGCTCGGGCTCGCCTCCTCGGAGTGTTGGAACACAAAGCGCACCGTGCCCTTGATCTTCGACTGCACCTGACAAAGCACCTTCACGGCACCGAGGAGCATGGCCGTGTGTGTGTCATGACCGCACGCATGCATCACACCGGGGTTCTTCGACTTGAAGGGCACGTCCGTCTCCTCCGTCAGCGGCAGTGCGTCGATGTCCGCGCGCAGTGCGATCGTCGGACCCTCGCCGGCACCGCCCTTGAGGTCCGCGATGATGCTGTTGGCCGTGGGGTTGGAGATGGTGAGCTTGGCGGGCATGGTCTTGAGGATGCTCTGCACATAGGCGACGGTGGGACCCTCCTGGTGGCTGAGGCAGGGGTTTGCGTGGATGTGGCGGCGCCACTCGATCACCTTCGGCTGCACCTCCTTGACCAGCTGGTCCAGCTGCTGCTTGAGCGAGGCCATCGTGACGTAGATGATGAGGCAGGGGAAGGTGAGAGAAACGGCGTCAGATGAAGTCGAGTCGCAACTGTGTGTGTGTGTGTATATGTGGTGGCGGTACGTGAAGAGTGGATTTCTGGAGGCAATATATGTGTGTGTGTGTCTCTGTGTGATGATGTGCGGGGGGAGGGATAGAGAAGTGGAGGAGGAGTCATGGATGCGTGAGTGTTGTGAAAGTAAGAGCACTGGACAAGGCGTGGCTGGGTGGAGGGAGACGACACACCTGATGCGCGGCGGGACCGAGTGAGAGAAGACCACGTTCACGTGCCTCTCCCCCGGTGCACTGGCTCTTCTGCTGCCGGTCACTGTCGCACAAGGGAGGTGGGAGGAGCGGAGGTGTAGCAGCAGGTGAGACGAGGGAGAGAGTCGTCTCTCTCTCTCTTTCCATCTCTCTTTGTGTCTGCTTGCGCACGCGTGTGCGGGTGTTGGCTCGCGCGAGATGTGGTGCGGTGAGCTGTGCTCCCGTCCCGCCGCGATGGACGTACCATGTCCCATTGGTTCTATCATGACGACACACAAGCACAAGAGAGACACACACACATGCACACACGCGTCAGCAGTGGACGCGGTGGACTTTCTTTACTTATGGCGTTCGTGATTCATTCTAGTGGGCTGCCTCACGCCAACTAGTGCAGTTTGAGGAGTGCGGCGACCTAACAGAAGAACTGTGCGGAGTCCGTGCACCCATCCCGTCGTTCGCGTGTGATTGTGATGGAGAGAGGGAAGGGGAGGGGGCGTGGCGGTCACGCATGCGAAGCGCGAGAGTCAACAACAACCACGCTGTGGGCAGCGAGAGCCGAGCTACACACACACACACACATGCATACATACATCCACACATACAAGCGTATGTATCCGCACAAAGAGAGAGAGAGACACACGCAGCCTGCACTACCCGCCGAGTGGTGGACGTGGTCCACAGCGAAGAACCAAACAAACAAACAAACAATACCAGACAAGTTAAGAAGGCAAAACAACAAACAAATAAATACACAAACAAAGGGAAAAAAGGAGGACAGAAAGCACGAGTAGCACGTGAGCCGAAGGAGAGCCGTGTTCAGAGTGTGTGTGTGTGTGTGTGTGTGTGTGTGCGAGGACACTCGAGCAGTGGCCCATCCACAACTCCGGTGCCCCTCTCTCTCCCCCCGCGCCGCCACATGATGCACACCTCCATGAGAGAGAGAGGAAGGAAGGAGGTTAGCGATGGCGCAATCGCGTGCAGAGTACTGAGCGAGCGGCATCGCTGCCAGCACACACACGCACACACACGCATACACACGCACACGCATCCCTTCCCGTCCTTCCTTCGCTCTCTCTCTATCTCTCTCGCCTGCTCACGGCCCCCATCTATCCGGACACTAGCTGCGCCGCCTACTCAGTCGACATCCTCCGCCTGCGGCGCGGCACCCGCGTCGTCGCCACCCTGGTCGGATGTCTGCGGCGCCGATGCCCCGGCGCTGGGCGGCGCCTCCATCACACGCTTCTTGTAGAACTCCGACAGGATCGGGTGTGCGACCGCCTCCACCGCCTTCGTGTGCTCCATGTACTCCTCCTTCGTCGCCTCCGGGTTGCTGTCGAGCCAGTTGGAGGCGACGCTGACGGCGGCCTGGATCTTCTGCCGATCCTCCTGGCTCACCCCGCTCTGCACCTCCGGGTCGTCCAGGGTGGCGCGCATGGAGAAGGTGTAGTTCTCCAGCGTGTTGCGCGCCTCGACACGCTCGCTGTTTTGCTTGTCCTCCTCAGCGAACTTCTCCGCCTCCTGCACCATCTTTTCAATCTGATCCTTGCTCAGCCGGCCTGTGTCGTTCTGGATCGTGATGGCCTCCTTGCGGCCGCCGGACTCCTCCACCGCGCTCACGAGCAGGATGCCATCGGTGTTGACGTCGAACGTCACGTTGATGCGGGCACGGCCGCGCGGCAGCGGTGGGATGTCGGTCAGGGTGAAGGTGCCGAGGCACTGGCACTGCGACACGAGCGGACGCTCGCCCTCGTACACCTTGATCTCCACATTGCGCTGGTTGTCGGCGTTGTTCGAGTAGGTCTGCGTCTTCTGCACCGGCATCGTGGAGTTGCGCGGGATCAGCACCGACATCACGCCGCCGGCCGTCTCGACGCCGAGCGAGAGCGGCGTCACGTCGAGGAGGAGCAGCCCGTCCGTCTTGGAGGACTGGCCGCCCGCAAGGATGTGGGCCTGCACCGCCGCGCCGTACGCGACGGCCTCGTCGGGGTTGATGGAGCGGTTGGGCTCGCGGCCGCCGAAGAACTGCGACACCATCTGCTGGATCTTTGGAATGCGTGTCGACCCACCGACGAGCACCACGTCGTGCACGTCCTGCGGCTTCATGTCCGCATCCGCCAGCACCTTCTTCACCGGCTCGAGGCACTTCTCGAACTGGTCGCGGCACATCTCCTCGAAGCGCGCGCGGGTCAGCTTGGAGAAGAAGTCGCTGCCTTCGTAGAGCGCGTCGATCTCGATGTTCGCTGTCGTGGAGCTGGACAGCGTGCGCTTCACTCGCTCACACGCGGTGCGCAGGCGCCGCGTCGCGCGGGCGTTGACGCGGCAGTCCTTGCCGCAGCGCATCTTGAACTCCGTCGCGAAGTAGTCGACGAGGCGGTTGTCGAAGTCCTCGCCGCCGAGGTGCGTGTCGCCGGCGGTCGCCTTCACCTCGAAGACACCAGACTCGATCGTCAGCAGCGTCACATCGAACGTGCCGCCGCCGAGGTCGAAGATGAGGACGTTCTTCTCACCCTTCTCGCTCCGCCGGTCCATGCCGTACGCGATGGCCGCCGCCGTCGGCTCGTTGATGATGCGCAGCACGTTCAGGCCCGCGATGGAGCCGGCGTCCTTGGTCGCCTGGCGCTGCGAGTCGTTGAAGTACGCCGGCACCGTGATGACGGCGTCCTTCACCACCGCCCCGAGGTACGCCTCCGCCGTCTCCTTCATCTTCTGCAGCACCATGGCCGAGATCTCCTCTGGGAAGAAGGTCTTTGTCTGGCTCTGGTACTCCACCGTGATGACCGGCTTCCCGTCCTTCACGGTGACCTTGAAGGGCCAGTGCTTCATGTCCGCCTGGAGGTCGGGGTCGTCGTACTTGCGGCCGATCATGCGCTTCGCGTCGAACACCGTGTTGTGCGGGTTCATCGCGACCTGGTTCTTGGCGGCATCGCCGACGAGGCGCTCCGTCTCCGTGAAGGCCACGTACGACGGCGTCGTGCGGTTGCCCTGGTCGTTGGCGATGATCTCGACCTGATCGTTCTTGAAGACGCCGACGCACGAGTACGTCGTGCCCAGGTCGATGCCGATGGCGTTGGTGGACGCCATCTCCGCCGCACTCTCGACTGTGGGGTGGGGAGAGGGGTGGGAGGGTTGGAGGGGTAACCTTGTGGTGGAGGTTGAGTGAGCGACACGCGGTTCACAGAGGGAGAGGAGAAGAAAAAACAAAGAAACAACAACAACGACAACAACAGTCAACGAAGATGTGCGAGTTCTGATGCTGAAGTGTGCATGAATACACACGAGCGAGTGAGTGTGCGTTTGTGATTTGTGAATAAGATGTGCATCAGAGAGAGAGACGATGAAGGAAAGAGAGGCGCAGGACAGCACGGGGGAGAGAGGGCAGTGGAGCATGCAGCCCACGATCGAAGGGATGGGCAGCGTGTGCTCAACGTCGACGGAGCGGTATGTGTCAGGCGAGACGTCGAAGAGCGACCAAAAAAGACAGAGAGTAACACACCATGGAGGTGCAGCACACACACTCAGCCACATACAAACACACACACACACACACACACACACGTCGGCGTTCTCTTCCTCCTCCTCTCTCTCTCCGTTTCTCTTTCCTTCGCCTTCACCACCGACTCTACTCGGCCCTCTTCGTCCATCAGATGCAGAGGCGCGGTGGCGCAGACGCGGCATCGCACACGGGAAGTCTGCGCAGCGGCGCGTGTCTTCATCAAATGTCCAGTGATCCCCACCACGTGTGTGCCTCCCACGTCTGCGACGACGCGGCGGCGGTGGAGGACCGCCCCACCACGCTCGCGCCCCCAGCCGCCACGCACGCGCCGACCCAGCCGGTACCACAGAACGTGACTCGCCGCGGGGACGAGTGAGTGGGGCTCGCCGTCGTCGCCGCCGCCGACGCAGACGCGTGGACGTCGCCGAGGCACGCGCGACCCACCTCGGCGACTGTGGGGACGGCAAAGGGTATGTGCTCAACACTGTAAGTTCCCGCGTCATGTCGACTCGTTGTGCGCTCCTCCTCCGTCCGCCCCACTATCGCAGCGCAACACGCACTGATGTGGCACCGCATCGCATGGGCAGCGGCGTGCGTGTAGCAGACGCGCCGGTGCTGCTGCTGCCCCACGTCATCGGCTGCTGCGGCGATGTCCTCGTCGTCGTCGCCATCGTCTCTGGTGGCTCGCAACCAGCCGCGGAGCCACGCCGCGACGGAGCTGGCGCCACGCGACGGCGCCGTGCCACTGTCGCTGCCACACGTCGCTGCCCTTCCCATGCGTGGGCCCTTCATTGCAGGCGGCCTCTGCTCTCTCGACGCCGGCACGACCTGCACCGCGACGGCGCCGTCGTCCACGGGGCTCAGGAGGGCCCCATCGACCAGCACCACGAGCGTCTCCGAGCGTGCATCACGCACGGCGCAGCCGAGAGCAATCAACATGTCGTGGTAGAGCGCTTCGTCCGTCACCAGCGGCGCGGCGGGGCCACCACGACGTCGCTGCTCCGAGACGCGGAGGAGCACCTGCGGCGGAGCGGTTGTGCAGCACCGCAGCGGCGGCGGCGCCACACCTGTGTCAGCGGGGGTGCACCCGACCAGTAGAGCGCTCGACAGGTGCCCGCCGCCAGTCTCCACGATGCGTGCGATGGCGGCGCAGCGCACGGCGCCAGGCGGGGAGGCCGTTGTGCCCACGATGATCGCGGACGAGACCGTGTCGCCGTACGGCATCACCACAAGAGCTGCGATGCCGTCGAAGACAGGGCGGCGCGGTGCAGCGTGGGCGTCCTCCGCCACCGCTTCTCCCCAGCTGCGACGATGCTGCCGTCGACACTGCCGCACCAGCGCCCGCTGCATCGGCGCCACTCGATCACTGACAGGGCCGGTGGCGGTCGTCGAGGCTGCATCGGCAGGCGTGCGGCCCACGCTCGTCCATTCGTACCGGCTCAGGGTCTCCCACAGACGCGCGGCGCAGACGGCGGACGCGGTGGCCGCCGCCGCTGCCGCGGCAGACACGGTGTCGCAGCCGGGGAGGGAGAGTAGCTGCGGTGCTGCTGGTGGTGCGGCCAGTGGCTGCAGCTGCTGCTCCGGCCGGCGGCCGGCGTCACGGGCGGCTTCAAGAGTCCCCGCGACGCACTCGAGAAAGCTCGGTTGCACGACCCAGCAGCCGGAGACGATGGCGACCAGCACGCTCTCACGGAGGTCGATCACGTGTGTGACGAGCACGTCTGCCTCCTCGCAGCGTGCAACGAAGACGAGTGGCGGCGTCGCCGCGTCTGCGGCCCCACCCCGAACGAGCGCCGCGGCCGCCGCTTCGCACCGCCGCACACGAGTCTCTCTGTGCGGCAGGTCGTGCAGCACGTACACCCGCACGCACGCCGACACACGAGGCTCGACAAGAGCGCCAACGTCACCGCCACCCTCGCTGCCGGCGGTGATGTGGACGCGGGAGGTCGACTGTGGTGGCACCACCGCGGCCGCCTCCACTGGGGGCGGCGAGCGCGACGAGGGCAGCCGACGCGACAGGCTCAGCGGGCGGTGTCGCGTCCACGGCGCCGCCGCCGCCGACGTCACGGCACACGCCACGCCCTCCTCCTCTTCTTCGCCCGCGTCGTCCACATCCTCCACGATGACGACCGCCGCCGAGGGGGCACGCGGGGATGGCGAGGGCTGCCGCGGTGCGCTGCACACCCCGAGCCGCGGCCGCCGCGCCGCGTGTGCCGTCCGCGACGCCGTCGTCGCCCTCTCCGTCTCGGACGACACCTGTGACGGCGTTGGAGCGGTGCGTCTGTGCGGGACAGGCGCGCCGGCGCCGCTGCCGCTGCCGCTGCCGCCCTCGACGTCCACTGCGTCCTCGTCGTGGCCCAGCACGTTGCACCCGTGTCCGTCCTCGACGGCCTGTGGCGGGGAGGCGGGCGGCGGGGACGCCTGCGCGGCGTCCGTCGCCGTGGCAGCGACCACCGTGGCGGGCACCAGCACATCGGAGGCACCGCACCCCCCGCCCTCGACGCTGTCGTGGGCCGCCGTCTGCCGCGCCGCCAGCGAGTCAGGGATCACCTCGCTCCACCACAGGAGATCATCCTCGGCCACGTCCACAGCACCGCCACCGCCGCCGCCCTGCTCAGACAGCTGAGACGATCCCACCGCGTGGCAGGCCTCGGCGGTGCCGACGCTCGCTGGTGACCCGCAGCAGTGATGTGCCGGCGCGGCATCAGGCGGGTGTGGCAGCAGCCGCACGCCGGCGTCCGAGGCACGCGAGCTGGTGTGACAAGGTGGACTACCGCTACGCCACCGCCCTGCCGATGTCTGCGCGCGTGCGTTGCTGCTGTTGTTGCTGTCGTCGATGTCGCACACCTCTGTGCGACTCCGTCGACGCACAGGACTCGTGAGCGCCGCGTCGACGCTGATGATGGGAGGGGAAGGGGAAGGGGGTGTCGCGTGGGCAGCAGAGGCGGCGGCGGCGGCGGCGACGGTGCCGCGCAGAGTGCGGCGCGGCCGTGGCGTGGAGAGAGCGCTGCTGCTCGGTGCCGCTGCTGCGCGCAGTGGCGGTGTGAGCACGGGTGTGTGCTGCGACGCGGACGACACCCCTGAGGTGACGCGGTTGGGAGACCGCGGCGGAGGCGGGCCGTGAGAGCGCGGCGAGTCGCGCGGGTGGCACGGGCTGATCGTGCGGCGGTCCGCATACGCGGCTGTCGAGCGCCCGCGGTTGGCGAGCGCCGACGACGGCAGCGGTGTCGATCCCGGCGACATGAAGTTGAAGAGACCGCCAAGGTGCTCCACGTAGGCGTCCGCGTCGCGCTGCTCGAGCGGCGTCCGCGTGTTGTGCTGCGACGCTGACGTCGGGGAGCGTCCATGGCGGTGGCACGCGGCGGCGGCGGCGGCGGCGGTGCGGCTGTCCAGCGACGGCGACCGCAGGGGGGCGGAGGGCGGTGTCGGCGGGTGCGAAGCCGTGGAAGAGGTCACTCGCACGGGTGGCGTGCATGCATCCGCCGCGCAGTCCGCTGCTGAGCCGTGGCGGCGCCGTCTCACTGGAGTGCGGCAGCTGTTGAGCTCCTCCGCAGCAGCGTCGCCGACGTCGTCTGTCGCTGGGCGGTGCTCTGCGTGACGGGGCGGCGGCGGCGTGCACATCCGTGCCGCGGGTCGCTCCACACGCGCGAACGGGTGCACCGCGTCTCTCCCCTTCTCTTCTGCCCCCTCGTCCACCCACGGCGCTCGTCGCCGTCGCCGCCCGTCTCGTGCCGCATCGGACAGACGTGACCCCGCCGCCATCCGCTGCTGCTGCTGCTGCTGCTGCGCCGCCTGCAGCAGCGTGTGCAACTCAGGCGGCGGGGCGACGGCCGACTCGTCCACGAAGGCGCCCCATTGAACGCATGTGGCGAGCCACGCGAGGTCCACCACCGCCACCTCGTCGCGTGCGGCGCACTGCACAATGGCGTTGACGGCGTGCGGCGGCCAGTAGGCAAGCACCGCCCGACCGTCCGCGCTGTCTTCTGCGGTGCCACGAGCTGCCCCCGTCGTCGTCGTCGCCGCCGCCGCCGCGCCGTCGCTGCACTCGAAGAGGTCCTGCAGAGTACCCGACACGATGCAACTGATATCCACGACGACGACGTGCGTGACGGCCGCGGCGGTGAAGGCGTCCACGACGTGGCCGCCGAGCGCCTCCGCCGCATTGCGCAGCCCGAGCAGCAGTACCCGCAGCAGTGGCACAAGCTCGGCGGTGGGCGTGAGACACGGCAGCGAGGCGACGGCAGATGCATCAGCCACGCGTGACCAGTGTTGGACATCCGCCGACGTGGGTGGGGGCGGCAGCTTCCACAACACGGAGAGGCAGACGCCAACTGAATCGGACTTGGTGTAGCGGCGCTCCAGCACCCAGCGTGACAACGCCGGCCGGCACGGCGGCGACGCCACCGCGCCTCTGCCCCTCGCGTGGTCGGCGCCGTGGTGGCGAAGGAGCTGCACGTCGGGGGCGCTGGGGATGGAGGTGTGGAAGAGGAAGCAGCGGCGGGGGTCGAGGCTGTGGCCGACGGCGGCGCAGGCGAGGACGTAGTCCATCGTCACCGCGGCGAGGCGGTGGAGGACGTGCCGGCGCGGTGACGACGCCGCCGGTGCGCGGCTCGCACGGGCGTCGCGCGCCACCGCGGCGTCACCACCCTCGTCGGCCGAGGCACGTTGGAAGCTGTGCGGCAGGAGACGGAGCACCGGCGACTGCCGGCACCGCTCCGCCGCCCGCCGCAGTTTAGAGTCGAGACGCTTCACCGCCGCCGCCGCTGCCGACGCGTCGGTCGGCGTCGGCAAGCAGGACGCGGGGGTGCCGCCTGCGTCGCCACCTATCCTGAGTAGCTTGCGCTGCAGCTTCACGTACTCGGCGTGGTGGCGCAGCGCACGCATGCAGCGCTGCTCCTCCTCCGCCTCCGCCGTCTCCTGCTGCTGTGCTGCAAGACCCGGAGCCGCAGTGTCAGCGGATGGCCGGTGCGGTGCGTGCGGCTCGCTGGGGACGTGCTGCAGCAGCGCGATCCACTCCTCCTCCTTCCGCTTCTCCACGCGCCCCCCGCCGAAGCGGACGAGGCCGCGCACCACCGCCCAGTCCACGCGCGCGAACTCGCCATCCACGCAGCAGAAGCAGCACGACGCCAGCGCAGGAGCGCGGTCGCGGTGGCGCGTCACACTCGACTCTCCCTCGTCGCCATCGCCGTCACACACGCGGAGCAGCGCGAGAAGGTCGTTGAAGCGCCGACCTGCCGTGGCCAGCGCCGCCTCGTGCTGCTGGTCGACGGGCGGAGGCACCGTCGCGACACCCGGTGCGCCACGCCCACGCACGGGTGCGGCGGTGCCGGCGACCCTTGGCGACGCGTCACACGCCACGCCCACCGTGGCGGAGCTGTGGCCCGTCGTGGCCGGCGCTGCAGCGATGTGCAACGCAACCTCTCCGCCGCGCCACGTCGCCGCGTCGTGCGACTCGGCAGGTGCGCCGGCGCCGCTGCTGCCGTCCGCCACCGCTGGTGACTGTGGACTCGCCACAGACGGAGCGGGCGGTGCCGCAGCGGTGGCGGTGCGGGTCGCGCCGGTGCCGCTGCTGTTGGCCGCCAACGCGTCTCCGGCGGCCGAGCGCCGCAGGCGGATGTAGTAGCGCACATCAGCGAGGTTGGGCAGCTCATCCGGCGTCAGCGGCGGCAGAGGGTAAAACGGCGGGGGCGGTGCCACTGCCGCCTCCGCTGGCTGCCCCGCAGCAGCAGCAGCAGCAGCCAGCGTGTCGGGCAGCGTGCTCGTCGACATCGTCAACAGGGTGTCCGCGTCGCGCCGACTCTCGTACTCGCCGCCGCCGCTGCCGTTGTTGCTGGCAAGTGCCGCCTCTCTCGCCCTCCTCTGCGCTGCTGCTGCGGCGTCCTCCAGCCAACGCAGCGGTGCGAGGCGGCTCTGTGCGATGCCGCAGACCTCCAACAGCGCACGCGCCACGACGGCGTCCATCTCCCAGCACCGCAGCGTCACGGCGGCGCCACCGTCACCGCCATCGCGACGCGGACGCAGATGCCGCCTCTTGATGCCCGTACCCAGAGCGCGCGTGGCTCCGGCAGCAGCGGTGGCGGGGTGCACCGTGTAGCGCCGTCGGGCAAGCACACGGCTGCCGAGCACCACCACGTCTGTGGAGGTCGTCGGCACCGGAGTGCGCAGCAGCCGACACTGCTCCGTCCAGACGGCGGCCTCGCGCCGCTCCGCGTCTGTGCACCCCATGACGCACACGGTGAGGTACGGGGGATGCATGGCGCACAGGGGCAGCGGCGGCCGCGCCGTGGCGGTGCGTCGTGCCGTTGTCGGCGGCAGCGGCGGCGGCAGCAGCGGTGACGGCGCTGCCTCATGCGCCTCACCGTCACCGCACGAGTCCACGAGCACCTGTGTCACCGAGAGACCGGTACAGACGTTCGCCGCCGCCGGGGACAAGGAGCGCTGGCCGCGGGACACACACGCGCCGTTGACGGGTCCGCCGTGCAGCAGCGCGTTGGTGGAGAGTCGCGGCGACGCGTCCACCCCGGCCAGGTCCCAGCGCGCCGGCGCGTCTGCCGCCAGTGGCAGCTCCACTTCGCCACCGTCGTCGTCGGCGACACGACCGAGCACGGCCGACGCGTCATCCACCGCCTGTGCGGCCGCGTCGCTATAGTAGTCCGGGAAGTGCACGTGCAACGTGGACGGCGCCTCCGCTACGGCATCCGCCGCATCCACAGTGTCTGCGGTGCTCATCTGATGCGCTGCAGCCGGTGCACGGGCTGCGCCGCTGCGACTCTGCGTGAGGTGGTCCGCGGTGCCGTCTGTGTCGGCGTACGCGTCCGCGAGCGGCGCCAACGCGCTGCTGATGAAGTCCTCCCACGCGTCGGGGTCGGAGACAGTGGAGTCGGAGCAGGAGTGCGACGATGCGTCTGCCGATCTGATGCGCCGCGCATCATCATCATCATCATCGTTGTCGTTGTCGTGGGTGGTGGGGAGGGGGCGTGCCATGTGTAGCGACACCCCGAGGCCCACCGCCGATGGCGCTGCGTTGGCGACGGTGGCGAGCAGCCGCGGCCACGCTGCGCGTCCCTCGCGTGGGGCGCCGACGCGGCAGCTCTCGACGAGGGTGTCGAGGTCCATGCCGCTGAGGGCGTCGGCGTGCTCACGTCGACGGTCTGCGGCCCCACGGCCCCACTGCGTGTTCGGCGGCGGCAGCCGGTCGAGCCGCAGCATGGCGAACAATCGCACGTAGTCCACCACCGCGATGTCGAGTTCGAGGGCCACGCGCACCTTCTCCGTCAACCACGTCGCAGAGCTGCTCTGTCCCTCGCCATGACCGTCAGCCGCGGCAGCCGGCGCATCGGCGTGCCGGTCGAGTGGCAGCAGTGCTGAGGAGCGCAGGTGGACATGGCGGCACCGGTGCCCTTCATCGCCCAACTCGTCGGCGCCACGCAGCCGCTGCAGCGCCTGCACGCACGCCGCCGTCACCAGCAGCACGTCGCACCTGTGGGTGAGAGCCGGCTCCACCACCGCCCCGTGTGCAGCGCACACCGTGTCGATCGTCGCCTTCTCCGGCGTCGACATGCCTGACGTGCAGAAGACGTAGCCGTGCAGCCACGGCACGGCGTGCAGGTCGTACGTGGCGGTGGACGCGGTCTCGCTGGGCACGGGGCAGCCCAGCGAGACCCACCGCGGCAGCACCACGGCTGTGCCTTGCCGAGCGGCCAGCAGCCGCCTTCGCGTGAAGCCGCGCCGCGCGACGAGCACCGTCGTGGAGCTCGATAGCGTCGCCTCCACCCGCACGCCGGGCACGGCAGCCGCCATCGCCGCATAGGCGGACTGCGTGTTGCCGTCCTCCTCGTCCTCCTCTCTGAAGCCGGTGAACGTGACGAGACAAACCGGAGCCGCACTCGTCGTTGCAGTAACGGTGATGGCGGGAGAGGACGCCGTTGGCTGCTGCTGCTGCTGCTGCTGCTGCTGCATCACTGCCTCCTCTGTATCGCTGCGAGCGACACAGCGGAGAGGGTCACGGTGGAGCATCGTTGTCGACGCTGCAAACAACAACAAAAAAACAGAAGAGGGTGACGTGTCCGATCAGCGCGTGCTCAGTAGTGCGACGACACACACAAGACGCGAACGGCGGCGCAGATGATGATGCACGGACGATGCACAGCTCACCGCCCTCGTCCGCCTCTGTACTTCTCTTTCCGTCTCTGTCCCTCCTCCCTTACCTGCGCTCTACTAAGTCGTGTACGAGTATGTGCGTGTGTGTGTGTGTGTGCATGCATCTGTGTATCTATGTGTGTGTGTGTGTGTGTGTGTGTTTGTATGTGTATGTGTGTATGTCTCCTCCCTCTCCGTCCTCTCAAGTGTACCGCCACGTGAGGGAGACGTGTAGGCGACAGCGGCTGCAGCAGATGGAGCGGAGATGAGAGGTGGGAGGAGAGGCGAGTGACGCACGAGACCGACGAGAGAACGCAAAGTGATGACAGCCTGTACATAGTAGAGAAGCAGCGAGGGAGAGAGAGGATGAGTATGCAGAAGCACACACGCACACACTCACGCACACACAGACACAACAACTGAGAGGAAGTCGGTTTGGAATCCTGTCCATTGAGCGAGTGGCGGTGATGTCTTCTCTGCTCTTCCGATGGACGTCTGTCTCGTCATCCATGGCGCGCACACAGTGTTGAGCGTCACGACTGCTGCGCTGTCTGTGGCTGCGTCTTGTTTGTTTCTGTGGATGTCTCTGAGTGTCATGGCTGCACACCACACGGTCTATAGCATCGATGCGGCTTTGGCACACGAACACTCGCTGTCTCTGCCCCCCTCCTCCTCTCTTCTTTGCAGCCTCTTGCACTGCACGGGCACGTCAGCCGCCCCACAGAAACACACACACACACACACACACACACACACACACACACACACACACAGACAGGCTCGCACGCAGCGGCAAGCAGAGCCGACAACGCGCATGTGCGCATATGTGTATGTCTGTGTGTGTGCACTGTTGATGTTGAGTCGGCCACTGTGACTGGGGGGGGGGGGGGGAAGACAGCGACAGAGAGAGAGAAGCAACAGCAAGAGAGATGCAAAACACAGTCGCACGCACACGCACACGCGTGCAGCACCAGAAAAAACAGAACGAGAGAGAAAGAGATGGTGACACACACACATGCGTGTGCGTGAGGTGTATATGTACATCGTTGGGCACCACCAGAGGCGCCACACTGAGGAGTGGTGGTGAGTCAGGGGGGGGGGGTGCTGCTGAGGAGAGGGGGGAGTGATGTCACTGCTGATGCGCCATCCGCGACGTCCCGTCTGTTCCAGAGCACTCTGTCTCACACAGCCAGCTCGCCTTCCTCTCTCTCTCTCTCTGCGCGTGTGCACTACGCAGCTCCAGGGACGAAGATATCAACATCATCGTCGTCGTGACCGCCGCCACCGCCGTCGCGCTGCTCGACGTTCACGACGCGCTGGTTGGAGCTCAAGACGCGCGGCGACAGCGCGTCCTGCTGACGCTGCGGAGGGGAGGACGCCTGGGAGGCGAGGGACGCCGGTCGTGGAGGCTTGTTCTCGTGAAGGGCGGCGATGGTGTGCTGCACTGCACCATCACCGTCGCGGCCGAGGTGGAGAGGGGAGATGTCCACGAGTGTCGCGACGGGGTTGCCAGCGGCGGTGTCGATGATGCGTGTCGCTGTCGCGAGGGCTGTGCGTTGGCCTGCGAAGGCAACGTCCTCCGCCTCGGCCTCTGTCTCTGTCTCCTCCTCCTCGCTGTCGGAGCTTGTCGGCGATGAGTCGGGGTCCGACGCGGCGGAGCGGCCGAGGCGGGGCCGCGGCTGCCGCCCGCCTCGCCGGGAGGGGCCACGGCGGTGGCTGTTCGCCGTGTCGGCTGCAGCAGACAGCGCCGCGACTGTGGTGATGGCGTTGATGTACTCCTCGTGCGGAGCCGCCGACGTCGTCGCGGTGCCGGCGGCGCGCTGATGTTGAGAGAGGAGGCGGCGGAAGTCGTCCAGGCGCTTCTTCTCCGCTGCCCCCTTCTCCAGCTGCATCGCGTGGCGCTCCTTCTCCTCCCCGTCGTCGCCGCCGATAGCCCACGCCGTGACGAGGCGGCGCTCCTCCGTGAACACGGGGCGGTCGTCGAGGTGGAGCAGCCCTTTGCACCTCGACAGCACGCGCTTGCGGTAGCGCGTCAGCGTGCGCACGAGTGGGTTGCCGGAGAGCTTCAGCGACTGCAGTCGAGGCATCCGCTCGAGGATGAGCAGCAGCGCGTCTCCGTCGGTGATGTGGTTGTGGCTGAGGTCGAGCACCGCCACGGCGCGGTAGCAGAGCAGCCCGAGGCAGTCCTCGAAGCTCTCGAGTCGATTGCCGGCCAAGTTCAGCGTGCGCAGCGAGCTGAAAGGGTTGCGGTACTCCGGCGCGGGTGGTGGCGGCTGCCGGGAGAAGGATGGCAGCGAACCACGGCGGTGCTCCGGCCCCTCCGCGCCGGCCTCCTCTCTCTCCGGGAGTGGGTCGTGAGGGCAGAAGAGCGAGTACGCATCTGCAGTGCGGCGCTGCCGCTCCAGCTGGGCAGCACGCTGCCGCCGCGCCTCCTCGGACGTCGCGACCACCGTCAACTCCCCCGCCACCGCGCTCTGCCCAGGGGCGTGCGTGTCGTGCGACGCCGACCCGCCGAGCCGCAGCAGCCGCTGGGCCTCCTGCTCTCGCTGCAGACTCTTGGAGGGCGAGACGCGTGCGTCGGCCGCGGCCTCGTTTGTCTGGTAGAGCTGCGCGGCGGCATCGTACGCGGCGCAGTGCGGCTCCACCGCAGTGAAGAAGTTGCCAGAGAGGTTCACCGCGTCCAGCCGCTCGAACCTCGAGAGGTCCGGCATCGCGCGGAAGATGTTGTTGTGCAGGTAGAGCTGCCGCACGGTGGGGTAGAGGGAGCTGAAGGCGTCTCGATCCTCCGGCGCTACGTCGGCCGCCAGCGGGAGCGCCGCTGCCTTCCCAGCGTCGCGGTTCGGCGTCGGTGCGTCTGGTGGATGCACCGACAGCGGCGGCGCTGTCGCGTTGGGGTCGACGTGCTGCACCGCCGCCTCCGCCGCCGCGTACTCGGCCTCGAAGGGGTCCAGACGCACCGGGGGCCGCACCTGCGTGTAGCCTGATCCACACGGCAGCGACGAGAGCCCGTTGCCCTCGAGCCAGAGCACCTTCACGTCCGTGTAGGGCTCGAAGGCGGTGGGGGCGATGGCGTCGTAGCCGCGGTTGTGGAGGTAGAGCTTCTCGTTGCAGATGGGGTTGCGATAGAATCCTTGCTTGATGCACTCGCGTATGATGCTGTCGGTGGTCAGCACGATGGTGCCGTGCTGATGCGCACCGCCGCTGGCTGTGACGAAGGAGCCATTTGTATCCGAGGCGGCGGTCGACGTGACGTCGTTCGTGCTGCTGATGTCAACAGAGGACATCTGCGCTCCTGCAGAGACGCGAACTGGAGAGAGAGAGGTGGAGAGGTGGAGAGGCGTATGTCCGAGTGTGTGTGCGTCTGGATGTGAGAATATGAGTGACTGTGTGTGTGTGTGTGTGTGTGTGTGTGTGTGTGAGCAGCGATGGATGAGGACGGAGGCGCAGTGACAGCAGAAGAGAAAGAAGTATCTGTGGATTCATGTGCGTGCATGTGTGTGACAGACGAGGGCCACGGGAGAGAGTGCCAACTGTATGTGTGTGTGTGTGTGTGTGTGGTGACGAGTCATGCAATCTCGGCGCTGTACCAGCAGAAGTGCGTGTCGGGGTCCTCCTCAACCCCCATGTAGTGGCGGAGGCGACGCACGACGTCAAGCTGCTCCGCTGTAAGCAGCGCACGTGCACTGCCGCCTCCGTCGGATGCCTCTCCCGCTGCCGCCGCCGCCGCCGCCTCGACAGAGCGCAGGTAGTCACGGGCGGCATATAGGTTCGCGCGTAGATGCTCTACTCTGTGGCTGCGCACCAGCGTGCAGTAGCGCTGCGCGAGACCCCACATGAGAAGCAGGTCGGGCACCGAGTACGCGAGCGGTGCACCGACGTCGTCGCCGCCACCGCCGAAGTACCGCGCGTGCACCTCCAGCAGTCGCGGGTGCTGCAGGAGGCGTGAGTCTCCTTTGCCGAGCGGCGAGTACTGCTGAAGCAGCATACCTCGGCCACCGCGGCAGTACGCGTCCACGTCGCGCTGCACACAGAGGGGGTGTAGCTCTACTTGGTTGACCATCGCCCCGCCGCGGTCGGCGGGGCGGCTGTCCAGCTGCTCGAAGTGTCGAGGCAGAAAGTTGGAGACACCGCAGTGGCGCACCTTGCCCTCCTGCTGCAGGACTTGCATGACGCGCCAGCACCGGGCGCGGGCCGCCTGGTGCCCCGCTGCGTTGTCGGGCTTGAGCCCACCGCACCCGGGCCAGTGCATGAGCACGCAGTCCGCGTAGTCGATGCGAAGCTTGCGAAGGCTGTCGAGGATGCCGTGCCGCACTGCCTCATCGGCCTTCATCGACTTCATGGCGATCTTGACGACGATGAACAACTCCGCCCGCGGCACACCGCTGCTGGCGATGCCCTCGCCGACAAGTTCTTCGTTGCGGTAGACCGCGGCGGTGTCGATGAGCCGGTACCCCATCATCAGCGCCGCCCGCACGGCGTCGACACAGGCGTTGCCGCGAAGCTCGTACGTGCCGATGCCTATCGGCGGCAGCACCGGCGGCAGTCGCCCCGTCGCTGCCGCAGCGGCCATAGGTATGTTTCTCTTTGTGTGCCTGCGTGTGTGTCTCGGTGCTGTCCACTGAGTGGGACTGAGTGGTGCGAGACGAGAGGGCGGCGGCGGGGACGGACGGTGCACGCCGATGCCGCAGCCGGTCTGCTGGAGAGGCGGAGGCGGTGGAGGAGGGGGTTGATGGAGAGGCACCGCAGGCAGCACAGAGCTGACAAAGAGAGAGACACACACACACGGAGATGAACACCACCGCGCCATTGCGCAGGTGTGTGTCTGTGTGTGTCTCTGTGCCGCGGCACAGAGGAGGAGAAGAGAGGAGGGCAGCGCAGGCGGCGCCTTTTGTTCTGTGCGTGACGGCGAGTGACGAGTTAGGCGAGTCGACACGCGTTCGACTGATGTGAAGTGAAGAGACACCGACGGCGGACACACACACACACACACACACACACACACACACACACACACAACACACATGCACGCACACAAGCACACCTACACCGATGCTACTGTGCATCCTTCTCGCGCTGCTTCTGTTGCTGATAGTCGCGCATCGAGTTCATGAGTTGGTCCATGGTGGACTTACTCGCTCCCTTGTAGGGCTGGCCGTACTGGATGAAGGTGTCCGCCAGCGCCGCCAACGCGTTGCGCCGGCGCACCACCTCGACCTCCGGCAGCTGTGGGTCGTAGAGAAGCGCGAGCGCCACCGTGCGCGCCGTCGCCTCCAGCTCGTGCACACACGTGTGCCACGCGAGGTCCACCATGGCTTGAGAGTCCTTGAAGCTGTCCCGGCGCACCGCGACGAGATACTTCAGCTTCTGCCGCTGCACGTGCCACCGGTGAGGGGCCGTCTCGCGAAGGTACGATCTCGCACGGGCGACGGCGAGGGCGGGCAGAGACACCGGCCTCGCCGTCGACGTTGCGGCGTCGCTGCCCTGCACAGCCACCTCCATGTCGTAGTACGCGATGACGCGCCGGTACTCCTGTCCGGTGGTGTAGAGCACCTCCTTCGCCAAGCCGGTGGAGAAGAGACCGCGCAGACGAGCGGCAAGCACGCCGCTCTTCCACGGATCTCGACTGCCGCCGCTGCCGCTGCTGCTGCTGCTGCTGTTTGGGAGCCCACCTGCAGCGGCGGCACTGTCCACGCTCTCGTAGTGCACCAGGTACTGCGTCAAGAGCTCATCACGACACTGCTCGAGCAGGCGCTGTCGCACCACCGCGAGCTCCTCGCCGGTGTAGTCCAGTCCGTCGATCACACGCTGAGAGAAGCTGCCGAGGAAGACATCGCCGACGAGGCGATGGACCTCCTCCCCACCGAAGAGTGCGCGAACGGCCTCTCGCTTCTTAGCGCCGGTGTCCTCGACGCCCTTCGTCCCACCCATGTCGAACTTCCTGCGCTTCTGCGGGTTCGACAAGACGCGGTAGGCCTTCGTCACGCGATCGAACTGCAGCGCCGCGTCGGGGCGGGGGTTGCGGTCGGGGTGGAGGTGGAGGACTTGCTGGTTGTATGCCTCCTTGATCTGCCGCGGCGTGGCATCGGCCGGCACCCCGAGCAGCCCATAGTAGTCGTCGTCCGCCACCGCGCCACCCGTCGCCGCCCCGCTGTACTTGGCATTCCGCTTGCTCTTGTCGGCATCGCGCCGTGAGACGCGACGCATCGCACGCTCGCGCAGCACCGCCGCGTCGTCGTGCAGCTGCAGCAGCGGGTGCCGGGTGCCGGCCACACCGCGTGGCACCTCGAAGCAGCAGCTCAGACCATTCCACAGCCACGCACGGGCGCGGCGGCGCGGCGGCGGCGAGGCGGACGCCGCTGCCTCGACACCCGCGCGGGGCCGGCGGTTGACGCAGAAGCGCAGCGGCGCCGCGACGACGCCGTAGTAGACACTGAGCACCACTTGCTGGACGGCGGCGTACTGAGCGCAGGCGCAGAAGATGCTGCCCCAGAGCAGACCGTAGCACGGCCCTGTCAACAGCGCCGCTGCGCCGCTGCCCAGCCGCACCCGCTCCAGCGCAACGGCGAGCGCCACGAGCGGCGCGAGGGCGACGCCGAGGACGACGTTCAGGCCGCCGCCGCCGATGCCGCGCAGGAGGGAGCGGCTGGGCCGCGTGGCCAACACGACGCGACTCTCCTCGGCGTCCTCGCGGCGCCGGCGCCGGATCCACTCCATCTCGGCCTGCGTCACGAGTTCGAGGTGCGTTGAGGAGTGCGTGGTCGTCGCACCGGCGTGGCCGCCGACGAGCACGCGCTGCACCCACCGCGCCACCATGGACGACGGCGGCGGTGAGGCGGAGGCGGAGGGGTGCGCACCGTCGCCACCGCCGGTCATGACGGCCACGGCCGCCGCGGCGACAGCCGTAGACGGGCAGTGCGCCGCCACGGCGGTGATGTTCTGCAGCACGAAGCGACGTATAGTGAGCCCGGTCATCTTCAGTGTGAAGCACAGAGGTGGAGGAGAAGGATGAGACACAAACACACAAACACACCAACACGTGTGTACAGAGGACACTGCGTGAGTGTGTGTTGGGATGGGGTGTGTGAGTGTGAGTGTGAGGGAGGCGCTGGAGGATGTTGTACAAGAGAAACACACAGAAAAGAGAGAGAGAGAGAGCGGTGATGATGGACGTGTTGCGGCTGAGACACTGCGAGGCGGTGCATGTGGTGGACAGCGGCACATCATCCGGCGTCAACTGCAGTGGAGATGTGCGTGACGGCTCTGATGACTATCGCACCACAAGCACACACACACACACATACACGTGTGTACATACATGCAGCGATGCGAACCACGTGACGAGGTACTTGTGTGCGCATGTGTGTGCTCGTGACGGCGGCGGTGGGTGGGCCGTCCGGGTAATCCTCTGGCGGTGCCCTCGCTCCCCCACTTCACCCGTACATTCACACTCTGTCTCGTTCTCTTGCGTTCTTCCTCGCGCACTCTCTCTCTATGTCGGAGATCTTCATCAGCGTATCAGCTGCTGCGGCAGCGGTGCGAGGGCCGATAGAGAGAGAGAGAGAAGACACGTGACCCTCGCGCACTCTCACTTCTTCTATGGGGCGACACACACACACACACACACACACACACACGCGAGCACACACACATACACACAGACACGTACACGTACAGTGGTGCACCGTTGCACGGGCTCTGTGCGGGTGCTACATGTGGAAGGCCTGCAGGACCTTCTCCTTGCCTTGGCGTATCTGCAGCTCCAGCGCGTACTGCACGGCGTCGGTGAGCTCGTGATGGAAGCTGTTGAGGTTCAAGGGGCGGAAGCGCAGCAGGTCGCGCTCCGCCTCCTGCAACGCGTTGGCAGACGACGCCGGGGTGCTCTGGCCCACCTGCCGCCCGGGTGCGTTTGACGGGTAAGGCGAGGAGGAGGAGGAGGAGGCGGAGGTGGAGCGAGCACCGCTGGCGCTCCTGTAACGATCAGCGGAGCCGCTGCGGCCGCTCTGCTGCTGTTGACGCCGGTGTCGATGCGCGGCGGTGACGGCGGCCGTTGCCTCGGTGAAGAAGGCCTGCAGAGTGCTCTCCGCCACGCTGGAGGCGCGGTAGGTCGGGTAGCGTCGACGCATGAGCGCCTGCGCATCTGGCGGTGGTGACGCCTGCTGCTGCTGCTGCTGTGTCCGCCGCCGCTGCTGCTGCTTCTGCTGAGCATCGAATTCTGTGAGATAGCGGCCTCCCCCGTCGCCGTCGGCCGCGTCGCTCAGCGGGTCGGTGCGGCGCAGCGCGTCCTCGAAGAAACTCGGCCGCCGCTGCACGCCGATGATGGACGCGCGCGAGGCCTGCGGCGACAGCGACTGCCCCGGGTGCGACGGCGTCCCGGTCGGCCCCTGGAATGCTGTGTAGGTGGCGAGTTGCTGCTGGAGGCGCGCTTGGCTCGGCTCGAGGGGGGAGGAGACCGTCGTGGAGGTGCGCGACACCGCCGCGGCCGGCGCACCACCGCCATCGCCGGCGGCTGCCGCCTCCCTCACGGCGTGCATCCCGGCCGGGTCGCTGACGCTGTACCCGAGGAGGGAGAAGATGCGGTAGCGCAGCGCCTCGAGCTCCATCATGTCCGGCACCGACCCGCTGAGCTCCGACGCGCTGCCGCTGAGGACAAACGCAACGACAAGGTCGCCATAGTCGTCCGCCGTCGGCACGCCGTGCTCGTTCACCGTGACGGGGCCGCGCAGGCGTGTGGCGGCGGCGACGCGGCGGGCGCGGTCTCCGAGGGCGGCCCTGCGCTCGTCCGCCTCCGCCTTCGCCTCGCCGCGCCGTCTTGCGCCGCCGCTGAGAAGCTTGAAGAGCGGGTTGGCCTCGTCCACGGCGAGCCGCTCGAGCTCACCCGTCCTGTGCCGCGCCTGCTTGCGCAGCAGCGCCTTGTCATCGCCGTCGGTGCCGGCGCTGCGTGGCGGCAGCGGGGGCAGCACGTGCACCGTCTCCGCCTTGCCAAAGGAGTAGACGTGGGACTTGTGTGCGACGACGGCACGCACCACGACGCACAGCTCGTGCTCGCCCTTCAGAAAGCGTGTGGCGCCGGGCCCGTGAGCGCTCGCCGGCTTCCCACCGCGTGTGGGCAGCGGTACGGAGCCCGACACGACCAGCCCCGCCTGCGACGCGGTCGCCGGCACCGGTGCGCCTTGCTCATGTGCCTCCGCCGCCTGCTGCTGCTGCTGCTGTTGCAGGTCCTCCAGCGCGACAGTGACGGAGCTGCGGCGCAGGTTGGCTGTCGAGCCCGGTGGAGGTGCAGACGCGGCCCCCGCCATGCCACCCGCCGTCGCGGGCGGTGCGAACCGCACACGGGGGACTCTCCCCGCTGCGCCGCCACACTCGAGCCCCCGCCGCTGCTGCCGCGGCACCGGCGGCGTCGGTGATGATGATGAGGATGTGTAGTTGTTGTTGTGGCGGTGGTGGTGGTGGTGGCGGTGGGGTTGGTGGGCGGACACGGCGCCTCCGCCACGCTGCGGTTCATCGCTGCCACTGCGGCCTCTGTCGGCGTTGTGCGCGAGCTGAGGCGACGGCGACACGGCTCCAGGCGTGGCAGTGCGTAGCAGCCACGCACCGCCGCTCTCTATACGACGCACGGGCCCCCCTTTGCCGCTGCCGACGCCGGCGCGGCGCGGTGCATCGCCTGCGGCAGCGGCGGCGTCGTCCATCATCAGCGACACGTCTGCGCTTGGCAGGTGTGGCCCAGCCACGCTCGTGAAGCTGCCACGGGAGACGGAGTTGTGTGGAGAGACGGTGCGCGCGGTGGCAGCGGCGGGGGCACCGGCGCCGTCGCCGAAGGTCACGGAGCTTGCGCGCCGCATCGCCACCGCGGAGAGCGTCTTCATGAGCTCGCCTTCGACCGCGCTGGGGCGGCGCTGCTGTGGTGGTGGTGGCGGATGGGCCAAGTCAGACGAGGACGGCTGCGATGGGTCGCTGTGGCGCTGCCCGCGGCCCGGGGTCGCGGTGCTGTTGCTGCGTCGGCGTGTGCCGCGACCTCCGGTGTGGGCCGGGACGAGGACGTCGTCAGCGGAGCCGCGGGCGGTGCTCGCGGAGTGGCTGCGCGGCTGAGCCCGCGGCGGCGCGCTGGCCGGCGTCACGGCAGCGAAGAGGGACATGTGTGGAGTCGGGATCTGATTGTAGAAGACGGTGGAGCCGGCGACACGCTCCGGCGCGTAGCTGCTGCGCGAGCGCTGTCGCTGCTGCTGCTGCTGCTGCTGCAGTCGAAGCTGCTCCTCCGCCTGCGCCTCCTGTGCCCCTTGCTTCTCCTCCTCGACGGGGTTGTGGAAGACAAGCTCGATGCAGTTCTCCTTGTCCACGACGGGGCTGTACTCCGTCAGCGGCCCCACGCGCAGCAGACTCGGCAGTGCCCCGAGAGCACGCATGTACAGGATCGCGGACAGAAGCACCTTGGCCGCGTAGGAGAGCTCACAAAACAACTCTCCGGGCGGGGCGGCCGGCTGCAGCGTCGAGGCCAACACGCCAGGACGTGTCGCGGAGGCGGCGGCGGAGGCGTGGGCTCCGCCGCCGCGCGTGATGCCGTGAATCGTATCCATCGCGGAGAGGTAGGCGCGGCGGCGTGCCGTGATGTCCGTCGTGTCCTCCTCCAGATGCTCGCAGGCCAGAAGCGAGAGTGGATCGCGCAGCACGACGGCCTGCGCGGCGAGCGAGCGCGCCATCTCCCCCGCAGCGCCGCCGCCGCTCACCGGCAGCGGCTCGCCGGCCTCCGCTCTTGTGGGGATACGGCTGCTGCTGCTGCGGCAGGAGGCTGTCCGGTCGTCAACACCGGTGTCGACGACGGCACCGGCGCGCAGCGCCGCCGGCACGAGGTCGTGCTCCACATACTCGGGCCGTAGCACGTGCAGGAAGGGCGCGAGGTAGTCGAGGCAGCCCGGTGCTTGCAGCGCCACGTCGGCCTCGTCGGCGTCGTCGACGGCGGCTGCGGTGGGTTCCTGCGCTGCTGCCCCGGCTGTGGTGACCTCAGCCGCGGTGCGGTCTCCGGTGCCGTGCGCGCCGCCGCTCGCGCGAGTGATGGAGGCCACCGCGGCCGCTTGGAGTGCGTCCTGCGCCGCTGCCGACTGCGTCAGCTCCCACGTTGGCGTCGCGTGCGCCGGGTGCGGCAGCAGCACGTTGGGCGGCGGCTTCCACCAACCGTTGAGGGCGCCACCGTGTGCCTCCCTCTGCAGCTGCAGCGCGCCTTGGACGGCGGCGGCCAGGTCCACGTCCGGCGTGTTGGCGGCGAGCTGCGTGTGGCGTGACAGCAGCAGCGCCGCGCGAGCGTCGTCGCCGGCGGCCATTGACGGCGAGCGGCGCACACGCCGATGCTGCAACGAGGGATGCGCGGCCGCAATGAGGTCACGCAGCAGGCGGTCCTCTTCCACCTCCGCCCGCTCGACGCTGGGCGGGTCGCTGACAGAGACATGCGGTGCGGTGGCCGCGGTGTCGGTGGCCGCTGCCGGCGGCTGCGGCGGTGGCGACTGAGGCAGCGCCACCGGCAGCGACGGCAGCGGGGGCGGGGGCGGCAACGCGGCTGCTACGGCGGCCTCGGCTCCAGGAGGCGCTGAAGGAGCCGCCGCCGCCGCAGGTGCCGGTGCCGGTGCCGGTGCCGGTGCCGGTGCCGGTGCAGGCGCAGGTGCAGGTGCGGGAACAGATGCAGGTGCAGGTGCAGGTACAGGTGCAGCTGCAGCTGCAGGTACCGGTGCAGCTGCAGGTGCCGGTGCAGGCTGTGGTGGAACCGCTGCTGGCGGCAGCCCCGGCGGTGGCACGGGAGGCGGGGGTGGGGAGGCGGCGCTCAGAGATGCACCGGCGTCGCTGTGCGGCATGTGGTACGCCTGCAGCTTCGCAAACATGGACGTGTCATCGCCATCTCGCGTCGTCTCAGGCGCGGCGAGGACGAGCGCGTCGTTGGGCAGACACCTCTCCGGAGCACCGACGTTCGATGGCGCCGGCTGGAGGCGCATGCGCAGTGTGTCGTGCAGTCGCAGCGGTGCGAGTGGCTGCGCACCGCCGCCGCCGCCACTCGTGGACCAGGTGGAGCGCAGCCCTGCCTCTGCCGGCTGCGCGCGCATGTGACGGCGGGCACCGGTTACTCTGCCGGCGAACGACTTGGAGCGTGGCGCCGCCGCCGCCGCCACGGGCTCTTCAGCGACGGCGTCGGTGCGCGTCACCGCAGCGAGTTGCTCGATGACACTCTCGCGCCGCCTCGGCGGTCGCGTCTGCGCCGTCGCGCCGGCACCCTCCCCATTGTTCGGCGCGTGCGTGTTGGCCGCCGCCGCTGCGGTGCCGGCGACAGTGGTGTTGGTATTGGCGTGTTGGAGGCGCCGCACGGTGCTGGCGTCAGCGGAGATGGCGAGTCCCGCATGTCCCTCCGCCGCGCTCTTGCACACACCTGCGACACCGGCAGTGGCCGCCGGCGGTCGCGGTGGCGGTTGGGTCCGTGGGTGCTGCGCCGCGCCTCTGCCGGCGTAGAGCGGGTGCTGGCTGACGTGCATGGTGTAGACACCGCCGCCGACACCGGACGCGAGCCGCGTGGGACCGCCATGACGGGCACCACGCGCGCCGCGGCCCGCACCGGTGGAGCCGTGCAGCTGCTGCCGCGGCTGTGCGGTGCGGACGTCTGCGCGGGGGCCGGTGGAGGTGTCGGGGGAGAGCAGGAAGTGCTGTTGCTGCCGGTGGGGCGTGAGAGGCACGAAGATGGCAGAGGCGCCGGGCAGCGGCGATGCGGGGGAGGTGGCCGATGGGGATGTCGTCCGCATGTTCAACTCACGCAGCGACAGCGGTGCCGCCCCGGAGCCGCGCCGCGTGCCCTTCGCCGCAGCCCCGCCTGCTCGAGTGGCGCTGCCGTCGCGCGTCGGCGTCACGAGCGGCGAACATCGGCTGATGGATGCGGGGTAGTGCCCCGCCTCAGGCGGCGAGCCGCTGCGACTGCTGGGACAGTTGCTTCGCACCCGTGTTGGGGGGCGACGCGTCGCCACCCCGCGGCCTGCGACGTGGGCGGTGGCGGCCGTCGGTGGCGGAGACTCGAGCAGCGATGCCACGTGCGCTCGCACAGCGTTCACGTAGAGCGTCTCCGCCTCCGCCGCAGTTGGCGACTGGGTCGCCATGACGTGCACCGCGCGGCTGTCTAAGGAGAGCGGAGGGGAGAGGGGAGGGAGGAGGAGACGCAACAACGATACGACGATGAACGAAGTGTCTCAGCGGGATGTCTATACGTGTCTATTCGAGTGTGTGTAAATGTGTATGTGTGTGTTTGTGTGTCTGTGTGCTCAGCTCTACGAGATGATCCTCCCTCTCTCTCCTGCGCTCAGAGCAAAGGAGGGGGGGGGGTGGGGGTGGCGGCGGCGGGTGCTCCGTGTGCGTGCCTGTGTATGTGTGTGTGTGTGTGTGTGTCGGTGTGTGTGTCGGTGCTGGTGTTTGTGTGGACAGAGACGAGTCAGAGCGGGAGGAGGTGGCGCTTAGCGAGGGTGGAGACAGCAGCAGAGGCATGTGTGTGTTCGCGAGAGTGTGTGTGTTGCCAGCTGGCCAGTGTCGCATGGATTGGATTGGGGGGAAGGGAAGGGAGGGTATACACACATACACACACACAGTCTCTTCCACACAGACGTGCCTCCGCACTCGAGGCGGAGACGCACAACAGCACCGCCACCGTTCACGCGCCGCTCGTGACGACACACACACATACACACATTCTGACATGATTACGTTGGCAGTCAGTGGGAGGAGCGACGTTGTGTAGTTGCATGTGTTTCTGTATGCGTGTGTGCATCTTGCGTGTGTGTGCGTGCGTGGAGTATAGAGAGCTGCATGAGTGTGGTGGAGCGGACAAGGAGGAGGAGGAGGACGAGAGAGGGGGGATGGCTGTCGCCACGCCTGCTCTCCGTCCTTCCGTCCATCACACACACACACACACACACACACGCGTGAGGGAGTACATCGAGTGTTGCACGAGTCTGCACAGACACCGCCTGAGCTGCGCATCGTACGCAGTGTAGTCAGGGGGGGGGGGGGGGGTTGGGAGAATGTACATCGTCTAAGATACACGAGAGAGACAGAGAGGAGAGGTTGGGGACGGGGGAGGACACGGTGACGGCACTGTCCACACACACACACAGAGTGTGTGTGATTAGGAGGCACTGACTTGATCTGCTGCACGTGACGGCGCCTTCTCTCCCTCGACGCCGACGTACAAGAAGCCGCGTGACGCATCCGCGTTCACGGCCACCAGCGATGCCGCGGCGGCGGCGGCCTGCTCCTGCTCCTCGCGAGGGAGGAAGACGAGGTTGTCCACGATGGCGCCGCTGCGCACCTCGCCGGCCACGCGGACGGCGCCGACGAAGCGGTTGGCGCGGATGTGGGGATGCTGTGCGAACAGAGGGCGTCTCCTCCCCGTGGCGCCGTCCGGCCCGTCCTCCTCCTCCTCCACATCTTCATCTGCAGTCCCGTCCTCGCCCGCATCTCCGCCGCGGCTCGGCAGCGTCGCCTCCGCCTCCATCACTTGCGCTGCGGTGGGGCCGACGACGAGCAGGCACGTCTGCCCACACGCCTGCGCGGCGCAGTACTGCACATCCGCCGCGCCGGCCATGCCGTACACGTAGAAGCCTACCTCAGCGACGCTGCGCACGGACACGCACCGCACCACCGACCCTGCGCAGCCGCCGTGCAGGAGAACGCCGTGCCGAGTGTGCGTGATGAGACAGTCGGAGAGGCGCACATCCGCGTCGTCGCACATGATCGCCACCTCGCACGACATCGAGACGGCAGCGGCGGCCGCCCTGTCCGCGCCGGGGACGCAGAACCTTGCGAGTACGCCGTCCTCCACATCCGGTGCGGCCCCGCCACCGCCGCTGCTCTCACCGGCGTCCTCGTCTTGGCCGCCTTCAAACTGCTCCATGTAGCGACGCAGACGCTGCGTGCGGGCGTGGCGTTGCTGCAGCTGCGCGATGGCAGACCCGCCGCCGCCACCGCGGCCCGCTACAGCGCTGCTCAGCGCGCTCGTCCCCGATGTGTTGTACGCGGCGGCCCCGGCGTTGGGGCCCTCGACGATGCAGCTGCGCATCGTCAGCGCACAGCGCGGGTAGGCGTAGACGCCGTACGCAGACCCGCCGTACACGACGCAGTAGTCTACCAGCGCCTCCGTGAGCGGCGCCGCCGTGATGGCGATCCGCAGAGCCGCGCCGGCGGTGCCCGGTGCGTGTGGCTGCGGCTGCGGGGAGCCGACGACGCAGTGTGTGAGATGCGTGCGCGTGATGGCGCCGAGCGTGAGACCGGCGCGGGCGCAGAGGCCGGCCAGCGTGATGGCCACCTCCTCGCGCGGGGCGCCAGTGCCGCGGCCGCCGTTGCCGGTGGCGTGCTCCTCCTCCCCCTCGTCTGCATCGCCGCCACCGCCGCCGCCGGCAGCCTCGCTCGCCTCCTCATCGCCGTCCTCGCCGTCGCCGCCGTCGTCGTCGGCCTCCTGCTGCTGCACGTAGCTGGGCAGCCCACGCGCCGTCGAGTCGGCGGTGCCGGCGTCGTTGTAGACGACCGAGACGGCGAAGTCTAGGACGGGGTACAGCAGCGGGTCGGCGGTGGTGGCGGTGATCGCCGGCGCGAAGACGCTGGACCCGCTCGTCGTCGTCGGCGCGGACGCCGCGGCTCTCGAGGCGGCGGCGTGCAGCGGGTGGTACGCCTTCGTGGCCGTCGCCGGCTCAGCCGCGTTGCCGCCGCCGCCGCCGCCGCCTTCCTGGATGAGGAAGGCGGCGGTTGCAGCTGCGGTGATGCCGGCGAACCACGGCCCGACACGGCGCTTGGAGGGGGCGGCGTAGCGGGGGTCTGCGCGGTGCGGCCGGCCGGCGTGTGCGGCGCGCTCGAGAGCGTAGGGGACGCCGTACACGCAGAGCCCCCCGAGCCGCGCCTCGTTCAGCTCCAGCGGTGCGTCCGTCGCGGAGGCCGAGGCGGCGGCGGCGGCGTAGGTGCCGGGGAACACGAGCACCACATCTTCTCGGAACTGCACGCGGGTGATCGCGTCACCGAGGTGGTGGCAGACGCTGAAGCCGCCGACGAAGTGTGTGCTGGGGCCGTCCTCCAGCTCCGCCACCTCGCTCAGCGGCGTGAGCTCTGTCCACTCCTCCACCTCCTCCTCGTCCTCCTCCTCGTCCGCCTCCTCGTCCTCCTCGCGCTCTTCGTCGTCGCTGTTGGACGGCGGGTCGCGTCGCGGCGGGTGCTCTGCAGGCATGACGAGCGCCGGGGCGGAGGTCTGCGTGTCTGTGTGTGTGTGTGTGTCTGTGTGTGTGTGTGTGTGTGCACGTGAAGGTGCTTGGCTTGTTAGGCGGCGATGATGACGTGCTGTGCCGGTGCAATGAATGTGTATGTGTGTGTGTGTGTGTGTTCGCGTGTCGGATGCAAAGTGGTGGGGGATGCGAGGGACAGTGGTGGAGTCTGAAGACGTGGTGCGCACGGCGGTGGGGAGGGAAGACACGGCGGTTTCAAAAGGATGTACACGATCTCGCAGAGACAGCGATCTTCATGCACACACGTGTGTGTGTGTGTGACTGTGTGTGTGTCTGTCTGTGTGCACTTTGTGTTTCTTCTTCTCTTCCATTTTTTTGTGTGTGTGTTCGTGTTCACACTGTGGAGCAGCGGCGACGTCCTCCTACCGTTCGGCGTCCAGCCGCGCCAGCTTGCGGGTGTACTTCTCCATCTGCCGCTGCACCTCCGCGCTCTCTCGGATGGCCTGCGCCAGAAGCGCGGTGGTGGAGGTGATGGCGGTGCGTGTGTCGACGCAGAGACGCCGCAGCTCGCGCAGCCGCTGCGCCGCCATCCGCGTCGCGTCCTCGTCCTCCTTGGACGACGGCACGCTCAGCAGCACCTCGCGGCGACGGCGCGCCACCGCAACAGTGCGCTCCAGCTCGCTGCAGTCGCTCTGCAGCTGCCGCTGGCTCGCCTCGAGGTGCCCGACACGCGCTTCCAGCGTCTCGGCCCTCACCGCCCAGGAGGACGAAGTGCGAAGGAGCAGCTCGGCGTACGCCTGCGACGGCGGCAGCTGACGAGCACCGACGAGTGTGATCTCTGCCTCCGTCTGGCGCGCCGCGGACGGCGCACCGCTCTCAGATCCGCTGGACTCCTCGCCGAGTACCACAGCGTCGCCGCTGCGATCCTCCGCCTCAGCCGCCTCCGCCGCTGCGCCCACCTCGGCGCCGTCTCCGGCCGTGTAGGTGGACGGCGGCGGCGGCGGTGGCACCACCACCACTTGCACGCTGTTGCTGTCCTCCTCCTCCTCCTCGTCCTCGTGGTGGTGGTCGTCGTGCGTGTGCGGCACATCTGCGCTGGGAGCGCTGCCGCTGCCTCCCCGGCCGGCCTCCACACGTCGCCGCTTCGGCGTGTCGGCGGTGGTTGGAGTGTTCGTCGTCCTCCCCACCACCGCCACCTCTGCCCGACCGCGGTGGTGCTGCGCGACCTGCGGCCGCGATCGAGGACTGAAGTGCACGACGTCTGCGCTCGAGGACAGCTTCAGCCGACACACGGGGCATGACGGGTGCTGCGCGTACTCGCACAGCTGCATCGCGCACAGCAAGTGCAAGAGGTGGCCGCAAGGGAGCACCACCACGACATCGGCGGCCTCGCTGCTGCCACTGCCGCTGCTGCCCGCCGAGGCAGCGGCCACCGCCGCGCTGGTGCGAGTCGGCCGTGTCTCAGCACTGGTCGCGGCGAGCGTCGGCAGCCACGGGTCGTCGTCGTCGGTGCCGTACACGTTGGGCGCTACAAGAATGTGGAACTCTCCTGTGCGGCCGGCGGCATCCGCGACGCTCCGCAGCGGCGGCGGTGGCGCGTGCGGGGTGTGGGAGGTGGAGGAGGGCGAGGTGTCTTGGGTGGGCGGTGTGGCCTCGATGGAGTTGCCCAGCGGCTGAAGACAGATGGGACACTCGGTGTGCACCAGCGCCTCGTGCAGCAGCTTGGAGGGCATCGATCAGATGTATGTTGGGTCGGGAAGGAGAGACGTTCTGGTGTTGAACGTCGGCTGCGGTGGCTCTGCGGTCGACACCACCGCCGCCACTGCGAGCCTGTGCACGGTTGTTACTGCGCCTCCGCGTGTGGCAGTCGGTGCTGGTGAGAGGGAGAGAGCGATGCGGAGAGAGAGAGAGGTGGAGCACACACGCGGGGGTGGGAGATGGACCATGTCACTCATCGTACTCGACGTGGCAGCGCGCCAGTGTGCACGTGTACGTGTACGTCTGTGAGTTTGCGTTTGTGTGTGTCTCTCTTTCTCTGTGTGCGCACTTATCATGGACGGTGTCGCTGTTGTGCCCACGGCGGCGGCGGCGCAGTGAAGCGCACACACCCGTTCGAGAGCAGAGCGTGCGCTTGGGGCTGCTGCGGTGACGTCTCCGTGGCGACGGCGTCTGGCGCTGCCGCGTCGGGAGAGGGCTGGGGGACGAGCAGGAGGAGCTCCTCCTTGATCTCGTACACCCACGCGTGCAGGCAGATGGCGGAGGTGCCCGTGGCGCCCTCCTCGGCCGCGACGATGGGAAGCCGACCGGCGCACTCGTAGCACAGTGGCTCCCCGTCGCCGCACTCCTGCACACACGACACGGCGCAGCGCTGCGCGTCCATCGGCGCGCTCACCTCCTCAGTGAACCGCCGGTACGCGGCGGGTAGCTGCGCTGCGTCGTAGAAGAGGTAGCGGGTGTTGTCCGCGGCGCAGGGCAGCGCGCCGCGAGCGGGTGGCCTCGTGACGGTCTCCGTGCCGGGCGGTGGCGCGGCCGGCGAGTCCTCCGCCCCGGCCGACGCGCGTGCGGTGCGGCCCCACGCGGCGTGGACGGCGTCGCCCACGATTGGCCAGCCGAGCGAGCTCAGATGGATGCGGATCTGGTGCAGGCGGCCGGTGTACGGGGTGCAGAGCACCACCGCCTCCTCCTCCGCCGTCTCCGCACAGGCGGGGGAGCACCACGCGGAGGGGACACGCTGACACAGCGTGGCTGCCACGGTCGCAGCGGCACCGCCGCCACGCGCGCCGACTCCGGTCGACGCGGACAGCGGCAGCGTGTTCAGCACGCCACTGGGGAACGCTGCGACGGCTGATGATGCTGGAGAGGCCACAGAGGCAGCGGCGGTGCACATCGTCGATGCCGCCGCGGCTGCGTCGCCGGAGATGGTGTGCAGCATGCTTGACAGGTTGGCGTTGTGCGCCGCGATGCAGCGCTCCTCGCCCGACACGTGCCACAGTGGTGGGCGGTCGTGCGCGGTCGCGGTGCCGCGAGCCTCACGCGCGGCGTCCCGCAGTGTCTCATCGTGGCTGTCGGTGCCTTCCGCCGAGGCTGCACGCGGACGCACACGAGCGAGGTAGAACTTTTGCAGGTCGTACGTGCCGGCGAGGATGCGCTCGAGCGGCGGCGGCAGCGGCGTGTGCGAGCCCGCCGCGGCATCGCTGAGAGAGCAGGGCCCGGTAGCACCGGCGCTGCCGCTGCTGCTGCTGCTGCAACCCATGTGGTTCAGAGAGGTCGAGGCGTGGCGGTGCGCGAGCTCGGCCGTCACGGCCGCCTCCACCTCTGCCGCCTTCCGCATCAAGGCCGCACCAACCCGCTGCGCCGCATCGCTGCGCACCGCCAGCAGCAGCACACCCGAGGTGACCTTGTCCAGCCGGTGGCACGGCCTCGGCGCCTTGTCTGGGTCTATCTCGCCCACGACCGCCGCGCCGTGTGCTGCGCTGGTGTTCGCCGACCTCAGCGCAGCGTCCGGTGCGTAGTACGCGTGCAGCTCCGCCTTCTCCGCCGACGAGAGCAGCGCGGTCGAGACGAGCGACTGCAGGAGCGGGTCGTCGTCGTGCAGCCACGCCGTGAGCCTCTGTGGTGCCAGGACGTACTCGAGCATCGATGTGAGGGAGTTGAGCTGGTATCGGCCGGTGGCGTGCGTGGGAAGGCCGGTGGGCTTGTGAACGCAGATGAGCCCGTAGCGCGCGATGCAGACGGCCGTGAGGAGCACCGCGTCGACGCCGCTGGTGCCGACGGTAACAGGTACTTCGTGCCGGTGCACTGTGTGGTACACAGCATCGCCGTGCTGCAGCACCACGTTGCGCTCCTCCAGCGTCAAGGACGAGGACGACGCCGTGACGGCCGCGGCGAGCTCCGCCACAGTGCGTGTGTCGACCTCCCGAGGACCGGACCGCGGCTGCTCCTGCGCGGCGGCGGCGGCGGAGGCGGAGCGCTTCAGAAGTCGCCGCTGTGTGTTGTGCTGGCCCAGGCTGCTGCGCGGGACGCAAGACAGGCTCCCCCGCCGCAGGCACGCTCTGTAGTAGTCGGCGGAGTGGTGTGGCAGCTCCTCCGCGTAGACGTCGAGCAGCCGGCGGCCGACCCAGCGCCCCTTGACGAACACGGTGAACGAGTATGTGTACGGGATGACGTGGCGGCGCACGTGTTCGGCGGGAGAGGTGTGTCGCACCGTGTGCCACGGGAAGCCCGGTGTGTGGCGGGTGGCGTAGAGCGCGCGGCGCGCCGGGGAGGACCAGGACTCCTCCTCCAGGTGCTGCAGCTCAGCGACACTGCACCGGCGGTGTGCCGCGGTCATGTCGCCACCACGCACACGACTAAGGAGTCCTTGTGTGTAGGTGTGTGTGTGTGTGTGTGTGTGTGTGTCTGGAGGAAGGTGGGCTCAGGGTGAGTCGGCGCCACTGCTTGGACACGCAGCACACACAACCGCCGCTGATGTACGCTGCGAGCAACAGAGAGTGTGCGAGAGATGGTGAGACGGATACATGGATGGGTATGTACGCACACAGCCGTGTACGTGCCAACAGAGAAGCATCAAGAGAGAGTTCGGCAGAGAGCAAGAGACAGCGGGGAGACGCGCAGACACAAGCGTGTGTGTACATGTGTGTGCATCAGCTATCAGCACCACACAGACGCAGGTCTGTGCGCTGATGGCATCACCGCATGGAGGACGCATGTGAAGAGAGAGAAAGATGCTCCAGAGCGGAGAGGAGTCGCTGATGCGGCGGCAGTCGCGCCGCTGCTCCACCGCTGCCCTCGAACAGCATTGCTGCCCAGCGCACGTTGGGAGTGAAGACGGCAGGCCGCCACACCAACGACCGCCACGGCCACCGTCCACACCTCCCGCCGCGTGCGCCGCTCTTCAGACAGAAGAAGAAGATCGGATGTGTGGCAACACACGGCGGCCGGCCGATGGCGCCACGATGGGCTCGTGCAGGAAGCCACATTGAACCAGCGCCGCCATGACGCTGTCGTAGCCGTCGAGGTGGCCGACGCGGTCGAGGGCGAAGCACACGTCTCGGACATCCTCAAGCATCTGGTCCATCACGATCTGCGGAGCTGCCGTCGCGGCCGCCTCCCCGCCACCGCCATCCGCTGCTGCAGCGTCCCGGGCCGCCGCTGTCGCTGCGATCTCAGAGCAGATGAAGGCGACGGTGTGCGCCCAGACCGGCTCCTCCGCCGCGGTCGGGCCGTCGCCGCGGAAGCCGATCGACGCCATGGCGGTGCACAACTCCGCCACGTCTGTGAGGGAGATGTGCCCGACACCGCCGGCGACCTCCGGTGCGTCGTCCGCTGGTGGATGTGCTCTGGCGTTCGTGACAGAGCTGTCCGCGTCGTCTGCTGACGCGGCCGACGTGGCCCCCGCGATGACCGACACGGTGCGGCGCTGGCGGCGCACCGGCGCCGACGGCGTGGCGTCTGGCGCCGTCGCGGCGGCACGTGTCTTGCGCTGCTCGAGTGTGAGCAGCCCGAGCAAGCCTGCCTCCATGCGCTCCTCACGAGCGAGTGGAGCGGCGCCGCTGCCGTAGCGGGGAGCTGCAGGGACCTCGCCGGCCTCCGCGAGGCCGCGGCTGCCGCGTGACGGGGATGCGGCGAGCCGGTCGCGGTGGAGCGCCTCGGCGAGCCGGCGCTGCACGACGCTGGCGAGGACGCGCTGATGATGGAGGACGGAGGTGGGTCGCAGCACGGGGCTGAGGCCGCCGCGGAGTCGCTCCAGCTGAGCCGCCTCGTGACGCTCCACCGGCGACAGTGTGGCGGTGTCGGCAGAGGCGGCGCTGCCCCCGACGCGGTGCGTCACCGGCCTCACGAAGGAGCGCACTGCCGCCGGGTCGCAGCCCGCCGTGGCCGTGCCACCGCTGCCGTGTGCTGTCTCCGCCACATGTGGAGCCGGCGCTGGCGGAGAGAGCTGCTGGTGGGCGGCGTAGCTGTCCACGCACCTCGCGAGACAGGTGGCCAGCGAGGCGAGCGTCGAGGAGGGCAGCTGTTCGCTGGCACCGAGGACGGAGAGCAGCACTTTGTAGACCTCAGCCCGCACCCCCGACGCGAGAGGCGGCGGCTGCGCCACGTCGAGGATGACACGCGCCGCCTCCACCAGCACCACCACGCGCAGCAGCTCATCGGATGGCAGAGGAGGGGCAACGTCGCTCACCTGCTCGCCCGCGAGGCGTGAGAGGCCACGGAGCTGAGCTCCACCTGGGCCACCTCGCACTGCAGGCGGCGGCGACGCCACAGTGTCCTGCGCCTCGGCGGCGTGTTGCGCTCTCGTAGGGGCGGCCGTCGCCTCCACCGCGCTGGCCAGGTTTGGCAGCGAGCGAGCGAAGGTTCGCGGCACCACGTAGCGCAGTTGGTGTTGACCAATGAAGAGCAGCAGTGCCTGCACCTCCGCCAGCCAGACGCGCATGTGTGTGTCCTCACCACCGCCATCCACACCATCATCGTCACCGCTGGTGCTGCGCTTGTCGGCGTCCTCTGCGACACGCGACAGTGACGCATCCGTCTCCGCGATGGATGTGAGAAGTGCGGCACCGAGTTGGCCAAGAACTTGCACGAGGAGGGGCAACTTCTCCGCCTCTGTGGGGAGCAGGCCGCGCTCTTGCAGCAGCGGAGCCCCGACCACCGTGGCGGCAGCGCTGGCGCTGTTGTGTGCATCCGCACTCAATACGGGGTGGTACGCGGCGCTCCACACCTGACGCAGCGCATCGAGGTGGACGCGCAGCGGCGCATCATCGACGGCGACGGCAGCGGCGGAGGCGGCACGTGCGCTCTCCTCCGCCGTCGGCGTCCGGCTGTGCTCCCGGGCGAGCGTGCTGGTCGTCACGAGGTGCACCACCTTCTGCCACGGCACTGCTGAGGGGGCGCTGCTCGACTCCGCTGCATCCGCACTCGCCTCGGCGCGGCGACACGCTGTGGTGTGGAGGGTGCGCGCCATCGCCTGGCGTGGGGCGCCGTCAAAGATGCAGCTCTGCCGCACGCCTTTCACGGCGCATGCGGTGAGTGACGCTGGCCAGCGCGTCACACAGCGGCCCCGCAGCCCCGCTGCAGCCGCCACGCACTGGCGCAGGTGCATGACCGCCACACGCGGGTGAACGAGAGACTGAAGGAGATGCCGGCGTCAGAGTGTGTGTGTCTGACGACGCTGTGAGGAGAGAGCGGTGGCAGGAGGAGGAGGTGGAGGAGCACATGCACACACACACACACGCCACGGACACAGAGAGAGAGGGAGACACAAGGTGCGTGGGAGAGATGTGGAGGTGCAAAGCGAAACAGAGAGAGAGAGAGCGTCTGCGCCTTCACGTCACCCATCTGTCTTCTTCATGGCCGTCGGTGTATGCATGCATGCATGCGTGTGTGTGTGTGTGTGTGTGTTCAGGACCCACTGACACTGCTACTCACACCTCCATCAGCAGGCGACACACTCAATGGCGGTGCTGCCGCAACGCCAGTGGCGTCCAGACAGTCTCGACGCGGGAGGGGGAGGGAGGAGAGAAGAAGGAGAGGCCGCACATGCAGCCTCTTCCCGTCTCTCTTGATGCGCTCACTGCACGCTGCATCGAGAAGGGCAGAGAAGGGCGGAAGAGAGACACACATACACACACAGAGAGATACACTCCGCAACAACGATGCCGCCATCTGATGTTGTTCTTGTTGTTGTTGTTGTGGATAGATGAATGGTGACGACAATCGCTTCACAAGATGCGACCACACCGCCGGCACCGCCGTCCCCCACGAACGCACTCGGCGCGTCGCCTCGACCGTGACACGGCCTGCACACAAACACACACACACCACACTACACACACACTACACACACACACACAGACATACACAGACGGCTGTGTGGGCGGGTCGGTGCTCACTGCAGCGAGGCCTCATCAGGAAGGAGGCCCTCCTTGAAGCACCGCTTCAGCAGCCCCTGCAACTCAGGACACAGCTCCGCTCCGTAGTGCAGCAGCAAGGCGTGCAGCTGCCGCCCCTGCTCCATCGTGATGGGCCGCACCTGCTTGCCGGTCTCCGGGTCGATGAGGTTGTCCTCCTGCTCCACCACGACTGTCACCATTCGATGCGCCTGGCCGAACAGACTCTGCAGCGCCTTCTTGGGCACGTAGATGCGCAGGTTCACCACGATATCCAACACGTTCAGGATCACTGTCATAGTTGGAAACTTCGCCTCCTGCAGCCGGCAGCCCACCTGCTCTCCCATCGCGCGCAGCTTCTGTCGCGTCGGCTCAGCGTGCAGGGCGTTGCGACCCGAGTCGCTGATGCGATTGTAACACGTGCGGATGGCCACAAGCGACGAGGTGACCATGTGCTGGTTCAGCTCGTCGGCGGTGCAGATACGCTCCACCAGCCGCTCACACACCTCAAGGCGAAGCATGTGGAACTTGCGAAGCACCTGCGACAGCGTAGCGCACTCCTGCGGCGTGAGCTCGCTCACGTGGTTCGCAGCGCGCACGGCGAGCGCCTGCACCTGCGACGGCACCATGTCATGCGTCGTGTAGCACTGGAGGATGCCCATGAGCGATGGCAGGTCGTAGTCGTTCGCCAGCACCCCGACACGGCGCGTCATCGCGGACAAGATCTTGCGTCGCACGTCAAGCGTCTCCTTCGCACACCCGCGCCGTGTCTTGAAGAGCTTCGTCGAGAGCGCCTTCACGGTGGCCAAGTCGATGTTGTCGTAGTTCCGCGAAATAAGGAGCGCGCGCTCCATCCTGTTCCACAAGTGTCGATTGTAAAAGTTGGCGGTGATCATGTGCGTCGACACGTACAACACATCATCCGGCGCCAGGACGCCCTCGCTGTCGCGCCGAAGCAACTCGACGGTCAAGACGCGCATCAGCGCCGTGTATTGCACCGGATCGATCCAGTCCCGTGCCTTGAGCGAGGTCGCGTAGTAGAGCGTACGGCGCAGCTCGTGCATGCCGGCCTGCTGCACCACCGCCGGCGACCGCATCCGGCCAACGAGCACCTCCACCTCGCCGGTCGTGATGTCCTTGAGCTCCTCCACCATCTCATCGATGCCCTCCGCCGTCAGCACGTCCCCGCCGCTGCCAAGCGCTGCCTGCGCCTTCTTCTGCTGGTGCAGCTCGTCCGCCTTAGACAGGGTCTCGGAGATGACATCGCAGTGGCCCGTGAGCGCCGTCGTTGGCAGCGAGAGTCCGTTACCGGCTGTACCGGAGCCGGGGCTGTACGTCACGACAACGCTCGCCTGCTGCTGCTGCGGCGGCTGTTGCTGCTGCAGCGCGTTGGGGTCGTGCGGGGGAGAGGCGGAGGAGGAGGCGGAGGACTGCCACCGTCGCGGTGCCGCGGACGGCGTTGGCGCCGCTGCGCTCGACGCCACAGCGCTGGAGGAGACGAGGGAGTGCGCTGCGCCGCGCCGAAGAAGCGCTGATGCGCACAGCCGCCCTGAGGGGCCGGTGAGACGGTGGCACGGCACACCACCGGCTGCGCGCGGGAGAGAGAGGCGCAGCATGTGACGTGCCCCGCGAAGAAGAAGGTGAGCGTGTGTGGATGTGTGCGTGTGTGTGAGAGAGAGAGATACCAACGCGGTCGAGTGCGTGTGCGACGTGTGCTCGCGCTGGTGTGGTGACACTGGCTACAACAACAACAACACCTGCGTTAGCGCACAGACAGAGGTGGCGGTGGAGGAGACAGCGGCGAGAGTGGCGGAGGATCACACAACATCTCCGCTTCGTCCTTCTCTCGCGCAGGTGTGGGGGGACACGTGAAGGTACAGCATGCGCACACACACACACACACACACACACACACACGACCTCAAACACACCTATGCGTGAGGGCATGGGTGTGCATTTGTGTGTGTGTATGAGTGCACGTTCGACGCGACGGCTACAGAGGGATGGCGAGCGGTGCAGTCGGGAGACTTGCGAACGGCCTCAACTGCGAGAGACACACGCGGACGCAGTACGTCGTCCGCTCCATCAGGTTGGAGAGTGAGAGAGAGAGAGGTTTGAAACATGGGGAGGACGACGAGGGCCGCACCCGCACGACTACATGAACATCTGCGCCATCAAAAATACACACACCCACATCACACACACACACACACACGTAAACACGGCTGGTGTAACCCACTGGCCTAGAGGTGATGTCGCGTCACACCCGCCGAGGCCGGGCGTGCGCGCTGCGCAACGCTGTTGCCATCACCGCCGCACCCAACGTCACGCGCATGCGCTGCAGAGACGGACGTTGCAGCTCCTCGGCGGAACACATTGTCCTCGCCGGCACACCAGCGAGAGCACGTGCTTTGGTTCACGAAGGACGAGGGTAGTGATCGCTCAGACTTGAGCGCTGGACGGCCAGCGGCGCTGCGGTGCCACGCCGACGTCGTCGCTGGCGCGTCGGCGCTCAAGGGCCGCTGCCGCCACGTCTCCCGCCGCACATGTGTCTCAGCAGGAGCGGCCGCGTCACGCGGCTGACGACATGCGTGGATGTGGTGCGCCGCGTCGATGGAGCGCCGCTGCTCCTGCTGCTGCGACTCCCGCCGCGTCTTGAGCCACTCCCGTGGTGCCTCGGCCGCACCGCCGCTGCCCGCTCCCGTTGCGTCTCTCCTCGGCGACACGTCTGCAGCTGCGGCGGTCCGCAGCCTCCACGACCAGCCGGACGTTCGCGCGGCTCCGTCGACCTGCGCGTCTTCCACCGCCATCGGCGCGACTGCAGGGCCCCGCCACTTGAGCCCCGTCGCCTGTGACGGTGGCAGCACCGCTCTGTAAGAGTTGTAGTAGCTCCCGGCGGCCCGGCCTTCATCATCGAGCCACCACTGCGCCACGTCCCCGCTGAACACGAACGGGCGAGACCTACCGCCCACCGCACCCGTCCCCGATGCACACGTCAGGTGTGGTGCAACAACTGGCCTGCCGGCGTCCGTCTCGGCAGCTTCTTGCTCCACCTCTCCTGCATTCGCTTCGTCGGACGTCTGCGCCGCCGATGCCGCAGCAACGCGCTCCTTCAGCCGACACACCAGTCGAACGCGTCGCACCAACTTCGTTCTTCGCCGTCTGCCGTCGCCACCCAGCGCATCCTCTGCTCCTCCACTCGCTCCATCAACCTTCGCGCCAACAGCGCGCTCGTCGTCCGCCATGCTCACCACCAGCGTTGCGTGCGACGTCTCCGCCGACTGTGCGCTCGGCATCGCCACGGACGGCCGGGCTCCGCGCTCCAGCACGGCACGCTCGTCGTCGGCCATGCTCACCACCAGCGTGGCGTGCGACGCCTCCGCCGACTGTGCGCTCGGCATCGCTACGGACGGTCGTGCACCGCGCTCCAGCACGGCACGCTCGTCGTCGGCCATGCTCACCACCAGCGTGGCGTGCGACGCCTCCGCCGACTGTGCGCTCGGCATCGCCACGGACGGCCGGGCACCGCGCTCCAGCACGGCACGCTCGTCGTCGGCCATGCTCACCACCAGCGTGGCGTGCGACGTCTCCGCCGACTGTGCGCTCGGCATCGCCACGGACGGCCGGGCACCGCGCTCCAGCACGGCACGCTCGTCGTCGGCCATGCTCACCACCAGCGTGGCGTGCGACGCCTCCGCCGACTGTGCGCTCGGCATCGCTACGGACGGCCGGGCTCCGCGCTCCAGCACGGCACGCTCGTCGTCGGCCATGCTCACCACCAGCGTGGCGTGCGACGTCTCCGCCGACTGTGCGCTCGGC